>JBAMCF010000759.1:0-29511 GCA_037075285.1 Drosophila lutescens | reverse complement strand
GTAGCGCCTTTCCCCTCGGATTTGTTCGGGTAGAGCCCCAATCGGTAGCCGAGGCGTTAAAGTCCCCGGCTATTACGGCTGGGCGATTTTCCCGGGCATCTTCTGCAATCTCTTCGAGCACAGATATTGCCTGGGGAAGGCTATGGCTTGGCGGCAGGTAACAGCTATAGAACGCTGTACCATTCACATGGGCCCTAGCGAAGCAATTTCCGCTTTTTTTCCTGCTAATCTAAAGCTTCGGATTTCCGCAGCTCCATATTGCCGATTTTTTGCTACTATCTGCTAGCCATTCTCCGGAATTTTTATTCCTGTATTGCTCGCTTATGAGTGCAATGTCTACGTTTTCCTCGATGACATTTTGCTCCAGCAACAATTGGGCAACCTCGCAGTGGTTTAGGTTTATTTGAAGGAACTTCATTTACCCCTAAGCCCTTGCATAGCCCTCCTGAAGTAAGGGCATTTCCCACTCATTGTTGGGTGGTCGCAATCCTTCTCCTTCTTGCGTTTGCAGAGTATGCAGCAGGCCTTTGCCTTGCAGCCTCTGGCTTGGTGCTCCTTTGCGCCGCAGTTGTAGCAGCATTTTGAGCAGTCCTCTTGGATCCTGCAGTTCCCTGCTATATGGCCAAACTCCATACACTTAAAACACCTTTTAGGTGTTATCTTTGGGCGGATTCTACACGAAGTCCAACCCAGCCTGATTTTTCCCTTCTCTATGAGCCGTCTCCCTATGTCGGGCATAGGGAGTGTGTGGCAGTTTGCGTACCACCGTATGCCGCCCTTAGACTCATCACCGCGGATTCCGGCAGCTCCACATCGAACTGTGATTTAACCGCACTCTAAGTGTGGCGGTTTGCGTGCCACCGTATGCCGCCCTTAGACTCATCACCGCGGATTCCGGCAGCTCCACATCGAACTGTGATTTAACCGCACATAGAATGTCCGTTTTCTCGGTGATCTCGTCTATATCCTTTACCTCGACCAGCATTGTCTCAGTCAGCGCTCTGACATCAACATTGCTGCCCAGGACCGCCTTCATTGTGGTCTGAAGCTCCGCGGTTTTTGAGTCAGATACCTTGTTTAGAAGGATTAGTAATTCCCCCTTAGCTGTGCGCCTGACAGCCTGTACGGCTTGTCCTAGCTCTTTCAGCTGCGGTTCAGCCTTAACCTTTTTAAGGATGTCCGCATAGGACCCTCCAGAGGAGGTGGCGATCACTATCGCGTCATTGCGAGGCGGTCGCATCCTTGGCTTCCTTATCTTCTGTTTAACCTGTTGCCATTCTTCAGGCTTCTTCCCAGGTTTTTTGGGCTTGCTGGTGCTCTCTGTCCCAGCGTGTTTCCCATTTTTAGCACTTTGGCTGGCATTGCTGTCCGGTGCCTTGTGCATCGCCTTTTTTGCCGGTACAGCTTGCGATTTCCCAGTTTCTTGGCCCCTGGGTCGCTTGCTATTTCCGCTCGCGAGCACTTCTGCGCAGGTTTTTTTGGCTGTCTCCTTACCCTTTTTCTGTTCCTCGATTATGCCCTGCACAGCCGACAGGACTTCCCGCTGGAGATAGTCGATTTCGTCGACAATATCCCTCATGGGGTTTGTTATGGAGCGCTTTCCGTCCATTAGCTTCTTCAGCTTCCTGGCCTTCGATCCCAAGCTGGACAGCTGTTTTAGCACATCCCCCTGCTCTTCGTCAGCAGCTTTTGGGGTGCTTTTTCTTCCTACTGGGGGTGTGCCAGGCTGCTTGCCACCGCACTCCACCCTTTTTTCTGGCGATCTCGCCATCGCGTTGCTTTTTTAAACGGGTCAGCTCCCATGTTGGCCCAGTCAGGTAGACTGGACAACGGCGTGTGAAAGCCGTCGGCATTAGGCGGCGGCGCCAGGCCTTTGTTTGCCGGCGTGCCTCCACTATCGTTTGGCACAACTCCTAGGCTGGCGCCAGGATGTTGTGCCCCCGATCCCCTGCCCGACATTTCCCCACCTGGGGGATTCAGTGCGGGTGCACTGGTTTTTCGGGGAGGTTGGACCTTTTTCCCGCAGTATCCTGCTGATATTCAATCGGACACAATTTAAAAAATAAAATTTAAAATAAAAGAATAAATCTTAATATTAAAAAATAAATATATTTAAATTTTTTAAAAGTACAGCCCAAATTCAAAAGAACCGCCCAGTATTTCCCTACGTGCAACGGCACGCACTTACGTGCTTGGCCTGCACCCTGTCCGAAGCTCGCTGCTATGGCACCCGCAGCCCCTTTCGCACACTACGATCAGCTGATCGCGCAAGCGCTTTTCACCACTGAACGTGTGATTTGCGAAAATAAAAGCGCGAGAGAAAAATTTAGCAACAACTATACAAACAACGAGTGGAAAATATAAGAGGCAGAGACACCTCCCCTCCCTCACCAATGACCGGCCCCTGCCTGGCCGCCAAACCTGTTGGGGATACAATTCCCAGATGTCGCCCACGGCCTCCTGGCCACCAGAAGATGTCCAGGTACGTGTGCTGGTTCTCCTAGCCGGATGGCCGGCTGCGCTGTTTGGTTTGTGCTGAAAACTAGAGGAATTAGACGGAGCGATTCTAAAACGCGACCGCACTCTCTGCTTTCACAACTGCATGTATGTATGTATGTATGTATGTATGTATGTATGTATGTATGTATGCATGTATGTATGTAGGTATGTATGTATGTATGTATGTATGTATGTATGTATGTATGTATGTATGTATGTATGTATGTATGTATGTATGTATGTATGTATGTATGTATGTATGTTTGTATGTATGTATGTATGTATGTATGTATGTATGTATGTATGTATGTATGTATGTATGTATGTATGTATGTATGTATGTATGTATGTATGTATGTATGTACAAATTTTAGTTTATTCGGGAAAGTAACAGAATGTTTTACCAAAACTTAAATGAATGAATTGTTTCTTGATTAACGTATTTAACTTCACAAACCGACTTCTTTTCGGAACGCACTGGACAACCTCTTCACAGCTCGACTCCCTGAACTCTTGTATCATAGCGTCGCTTTATTACCCTCGATGCTTTTTGAATAAAGACTCGATATACTGTTTAATGTACTCGATTAATATTTTATAGTATTGGATAACAAATAATAATAGGAGAGCAATTCAAATTCAAAATTAGGTACTGGGCCTAAACCGTTGATGTCGCTGTTAATGTTACGCTGCAAGGGTGATACACTTATATTAAATTCCCCAATCCTACATGTATGTATGTATGTATGTATGTATGTATGTATGTATGCATGTATGTATGTATGCATGTATGTATGTATGTATGTATGTATGTATGTATGTATGTATGTATGTATGTATGTATGTATGTATGTATGTATGTATGTATGTATGTATGTATGTATGTATGTATGTATGTATGTATGTATGTATGTATGTATGTATGTATGTATGTATGTATGTATGTATGTATGTACAAATTTTAGTTTATTCGGGAAAGTAACAGAATGTTTTACCAAAACTTAAATGAATGAATTGTTTCTTGATTAACGTATTTAACTTCACAAACCGACTTCTTTTCGGAACGCACTGGACAACCTCTTCACAGCTCGACTCCCTGAACTCTTGTATCATAGCGTCGCTTTATTACCCTCGATGCTTTTTGAATAAAGACTCGATATACTGTTTAATGTACTCGATTAATATTTTATAGTATTGGATAACAAATAATAATAGGAGAGCAATTCAAATTCAAAATTAGGTACTGGGCCTAAACCGTTGATGTCGCTGTTAATGTTACGCTGAAAGGGTGATACACTTATATAAAATTCCCCAATCCTACATGTATGTATGTATGTATGTATGTATGCATGTATGTATGTATGCATGTATGCATGCATGTATGTATGTATGTATGTATGTATGTATGTATGTATGTATGTATGTATGTATGTATGTATGTATGTATGTATGTATGTATGTATGTATGTATTTATGTATGTATGTATGTATGTATGTATGTATGTATGTATGTATGTATGTATGTATGTATGTATGTATGTATGTATGTATGTATGTATGTATGTATGTATGTATGTATGTATGTATGTATGTATGTATGTATGTATGTATGTATGTATGTATGTATGTATGTATGTATGTATGTATGTATGTATGTATGTATGTATGTATGTATGTATGTATGTATGTATGTATGTATGTATGTATGTATGTATGTATGTATGTATGTATGTATGTATGTATGTATGTATGTATGTATGTATGTATGTATGTATGTATGTATGTATGTATGTATGTATGTATGTATGTATGTATGTATGTATGTGTGTATTTATGTATTTATGTATGTATATATGTATGTATGTATGTATGTATTTATGTATTTATGTATGTATTTATGTATGTATTTATGTATTTATGTATTTATGTACTTATGTATTTATGTATTTATGTATTTATGTATTTATGTATTTATGTATTTATGTATTTATGTATTTATGTATTTATGTATTTATGTATTTATGTATTTGTGTATTTATGTATTTATGTATTTATGCAATTATGTATTTGTGTATTTATGTATTTATGTATTTATGTATTTATGTATTTATGCATTTATGTATTTATGTATTTATGTATTTATGTATTTATGTATTTATGTATTTATGTATTTATGTATTTATGTATTTATGTATTTATGTATTTATGTATTTATGTATTTATGTATTTATGTATTTATGTATTTATGTATTTATGTATTTATGTATTTATGTATTTATGTATTTATGTATTTATGTATTTATGTATTTATGTATTTATGTATTTATGTATTTATGTATTTATGTATTTATGTATTTATGTATTTATTTATTTATTTATTTATAGAATTGTATAATGGAAAAGTTTAAAACAATTTTAACGATTCCCTGACCTTAAAATACAGTTTGGGTACGCATATACAAAATTCAATGCTTAGACAGCGTTAGTTGTGTTAAGCTGGCAAAAGTGGCGATTTTCGTTCTAAATAACTTTTAAACGTGACTTTTTACAGTAATGTGTTATTTACCAAAATTTAAGGAAACTCAAGGGCTGTACAGTTTAAAGTTTTTAAGAAAATCGTTAGAGCCGTTTTTGAGAAAAAAAAAGAAACTAAAAATAAAGTTTTAAAAAAATTTCTTTTGTTCATATCTTTGTAACTATTACATTTACACAAATTGCATATTGTTTACGCCGCTTTTCACCTCTCTTAAATTGCCCGCTCGTCCCTCGTTGCGAATGCCTACTCGCCCGCACTGAATGCTCGCGATTCCAGGCTCTCCCACTCTCCCGCACTGGACGCTTGCGATTCCAGGCTCTCCCGCACCCGCTCCCAAAAATCTCTCCGCTGCGCTTTGAAGCGCATCGGTCAACTAGGCTTAAGTTAGTTCTCTCTGCACTTTACTTGAAATACAACGCCCGGCCGGTCCGAGCCATAACCCGAAAAAGTCCAGTGTTCTTCTTTTTATTACCGCGATCGTCGAGTGTTTTCTCTCCATCTTCCCCACAGCTTGCCACCGGCTTTTGCAACAGCTGCAACGCCTACGAAGGCTGCCTTCTATTTAGAGGAACATATCCACGACGCCCCCCACGTACATTTTTTGATCCATTCGAGCCGAATTGCTCCAGCAGATAAGTGCCAATTCTTATTTTTATTAACTGCCGGTCGACAGTCAGTCATCCGAAATCATAATTCGTTTGACTTTTTGTACGATCTGTCTCAAATCCAAGTCCGATTTAATCCGACAACGGCAGTTAGTAAATTATTCCAATTCCGTCTTTTATTTCTTCGTCTCCTTTAACGTGCGGCCATATTGCCTATTGTCCAATATCCTTTCTTGTGCATATTGATGTACAAGTTTCATATTCACATTTGGCCGTACTTCCAGTAAAAAAACCTTCCAAAATCAAATCGAAGAAATTACAAAATATTAATCCAAATAAAAAGTGTGCAAATAAAAAAGTCAAGCGTACAGTGAGAAAGATAAGTCAGTGAACAGTGAAAAATAAATTAAATTCCAAAATTAAATTCAAATTAATTTCCCACAAAAAGGGAACCGAAAAATTAAGTGTTCCGCCAATTTAGGCCCACAAATACTGATACTGATTTTTTTTATTGTATATCCGCTGTGACAAATATTTGCATACAAAATTCAAAATCCAAATCCAAATACAGTCCACAATAAATCGAAAATTCACTACACATAACCGCCGGCAAAATTTAAAATAAAAATTTTCCGCCATCTTGATTACCTATATACTCCACATCTCATATACATATTTATTACATATATTATTACATCCATATATTACACATATATTACATCCATATATTACACATATATTTTTTGCTACAAATACATTCAATCCCGAGCATCGAAGTATTTCCGTCGGCCATCCATAAATATATATATAAAATAAATTCCCAAAGCCGACGTGAAATAACTTATGAGTCTCAGTGTGTTTTTTTTATTTCCTATTCAACATACATTCACACATACATACATGCGAATTCCCGAAATTCCCACCGGGAAAATTCCTCTGGAAAATAACATATTTTCATCAGGTTTCTCCACATAAGCGGAAGGGACTAAACCTCATTCACCCCTTACATTTCTTCCATCTCTGGTTTCAAAATACACGGTGGTGACACAAAAAGTAAGGGGGAAATGAGGTTTCTATCTGGATCTCTGGCAGAAGAATGCAGGACAAAATCCACTGGTTTTTCGACTTCCCGCATTATAGATTTTCCACACGTGCTCAGTTATGGTTTTCCTCTATTTGCAATATCTGCTTTTCCACACCCTCCCAGTTTTGGTTTTCCAATACTTTGTAGTATCTGATTTCCCACAATAAAAAATAACTTTTTTTCATGTAATATTTGTATATGTATTTATTAATAATATTTACAATCGAAGCATTGGAATTAAAAATTGTTAATGCCTGAAGCACTCCCGGTTTTTGCTTGGCCGAATGCAGGTCTTAGGTATCCATGTCTTGTAAGCCTGTCTTCTGAAAATATCAAAAATAATTAAGATATGAATGTAAGACCAGGAATAATAAAAAGAGTAATTACCATTATTACATCTACATACAAAATTAAGGGATCTCTCCATGACTAGTTTGCCATGGCCGTTCATTTACCCTCTGATCAGATGTTTAAAGTCGGGGATGGGAATTATGAAAAGAAAAAATCAAACACGGGAAATGCAAGCGCAACAGTTCTGGTCCCAAGAAGTCTCAATCGGCCTGACTGAAATAAATGTAATGTTTTGATTAAGTTAAACAACTAAGATAGTACTGAAGTACTATTCGTACAACCATTTAATGGACACCGCACGCCATTTACCACTGGTGAAGATTAAAAACATGTAACGACCCTGTTTTGGGAGGCGGTATAGCTCGCCGTTGTCAGGGTTCGTGACAGATATTTATAGTTCCTCTACAGATCGATTTACCTCCCTTTCCCCAATAATAACACAGAGGGATAGAATTATAAAGTAGGCGTGTATTTCGTAGTGATTTGGACAGTGGGTTTTTGTCGGGTGATGACGTGTAGGTGAGTCGACACTGCTTGCTTCGGTGGTTCGGTGATACGGGAGGGCCGAAGACCGGACTGCTTGCTGTCGGTTTGGTTGTGTGAGGAACTGCTTGCCGCCGTTGGTCCGATGTTACGGAAGCGTATGTGATGAACTGCTTGCCGTCGTTGATCCGATGCTACGGAAGCGTGTGTGATGAACTGCTTGCCGTCGTTGATCCGATGCTACGGAAGCGTGTGTGATGACCTGCTTGCCGTCGTTGATCTGATGCTACGGAAGCGTGTGTGATGAACTGCTTCGCGGTGTGTCCGTGACGCTATGAAGCGTGTGAGATGAACTGCTTCGCGGTGTGTCCGTGACGCTATGGAAGCGTGTAAGATGAACTGCTTCGCGGTGTGTCCGTGACGCTATGAAGCGTGTGAGATGAACTGCTTCGCGGTGTGTCCGTGACGCTATGGAAGCGTGTAAGATGAACTGCTTCGCGGTGTGTCCGTGACGCTATGGAAGCGTGTGAGATGAACTGCTTCGCGGTGTGTCCGTGACGCTATGGAAGCGTGTAAGATGAACTGCTTCGCGGTGTGTCCGTGACGCTATGGAAGCGTGTGAGATGAACTGCTTCGCGGTGTGTCCGTGACGCTATGGAAGCGTGTAAGATGAACTGCTTCGCGGTGTGTCCGTGACGCTATAGAAGCGTGTGAGATCGTGTCGGTGCTGCGGGGTGGGCCGAGTGATCGTGTTGACGTCGCAGATGGGCCGAGTGTCCGTGTTGGCGCTGCGGATGGCCGGGTTATCGCGTTGGCGCTGCGGGTGGCTGAGTTACCGTGTTGGCGCTGCGGGTACGTCGTGTACGTCGGGTTCGTAGTGTTCTGGGTCTTGGGAACGATCTACTTGGATTTCTAGTGGGATTCGGGAATGTAGGGCATCGTTAGTTTCGGTCTGCCGGGCATCGTTAGTGTCGACCTGCCGTTTCTACATCCGTTTCGTTTCCGGGTCGGAAGCCGGAAACGTGACGTCTGGGGGAACTCACTGAGGTGGGCCTGAATTACGTAAACCGGGCCGCCTCAGTGATCACGACTGGGTCTGGGCTGATTTCAGGGAAACCACACCGGGACGCCAGTGATCCTCACCAGGTCGCAGAGCCGATTTAAAACCGCACTCTTACGGATCCACCACCAATACCAAGATTATCTACCAGAACACTTACCCGGATATTTCTCCTTGTTGCTGATGTTTCCTCGAAGATCGTCGGAACGCAAGTGACTCATCTGGGGTCTTGCCTCTGCTTATATAGGCCCCGTTGAGTGTGCCCAGAGCGGTCGATGTTGAGAATACCGCTATCGATAACTCGTTATCGGTTCCTCAATATAGCGATGGTACTAGGTTATCGAAGTATCGTAAGGGTTAGTGTGGCCAGACCTGGTAGTTGTTTATCGATATGTTAGTGTGACCAACGTATCTGTTTGGGCGCGCGGTTTGAACGTATGCGCTTTTGGCGCGTATTTTGAATGTGGTGCGGCGTAGGGAGAATAAAAAAGATAGATGTGTTTTTGGAATGTTCTTTTTTATTATTTGTGACGTCGGGTCGTCACACCCCCCCCGCTTAAGATACTGGCGTCTCGTTGGTGTTGGTATGTACGTGTCCGTCTCTGCCGATCCGGATGCGGGTTGTATGGTTGTCCGAGACCACCAGCTTTGTCTTGCGGTTTCCGCTCCGCCAGGTTGCCTTCAGACGCACGACCGCTTCCTCCACGCGTTTCAGGTGCTCCTCGCGGCCCCGTGGTTTTGGCTCCCATTCTTCCTCGCTTTCCTCCGATAAGTTGACCGGCTTCACTCCGGGAAAGTCTAGTGCCGAGAGCCGCCGCGGGGTTACCCATTTTGTTTGCGGACGCTGATAATCCGCCAGTTGGTGCCTTTTTGTGCCGGTCGTTTCCTTGGTCGTTGATGTTACCAATGTTTGCCGTGTTGCTGCTGTGGTCGTATTCCTGCTCGTAGTTGTCGCCGCCGTTTGCCGTGGTGATGTAATGGTCATATTCGTGGTCGTAGGGGTCGCCAGCGTTTTCCGTGTTGTTGCCGTGGTCGTATTCGTGGTCGTGGAGGTTGCCAGCGTTTTCCGTGTTGTTGCCGTGGTCGTATTCGTGGTCGTGGAGGTTGCCAGAGTTTGCCGTGTTGTTGGGGTGGGTGTTGTCATGTGTGGGTTCCGATATGGGGCCTGTCTGCCCACTGGGGCAGCCCTGGTTGGCTTCCGGCAACCAGCTGGACCTGCCACGTCCACGGCTCCGAGTATGACTACTCGTCGCCGCTGCTGGTTGAGCCTTTGCAGGTTCTCCCTGTATTTTGTCAGCGAGTTTTGAAGTTTTTTGTCCATTCTGAAACACGATGAATGGTTTTTTACTTAGTTGGTTTTGTGTAGTTGTGCGTGCTTGTTAGTTGAGGGTTTCTACGTGGGGTTTCAGTTCGTTTACGTAGGTTCTGTGCGTCTTCCCGGTCACCGTGTGTTTTATTGTTGCAATCACCGCGGATATGAAACCTATGACTTTGAATGGGCCTTCGTATTTCGGAGCTAACTTTGCCGCGAATCCAGTTGCTGCTTTTGACAAAGGGTGCTGTCTTTCCCATACTAAGTCTCCTATTTTGGGTCTCCAGTCCCTTTTCCGGAGGTTGTATGATCTAGCTTGATCCTGTGCCGCTTTTCCCATGTTTAGGTGTGCAAGTTTCCTCGTTTCCATGATACGCTCCCATCGTGCATGTACTGTCTCCTCCACAATTCCTGATCCTTGCGTGTTTTCGGCAAACAGGCTTCCTGGTAATCTGATTTCCCGTCCGTAGAGCAGATATGCTGGGCTATATCCTGTTGACTCTGATCTGCTACTGTTGATTGCCAGCGATATTTCAGGTAGCCAGTCGTCCCATCTTGTGTGTTCTGTTCCCGAGAATTGGGCGATCATTGTTTTAATCGTCCGGTTTGCCCTTTCTGCCGGGTTTTCTTGAGGGGTGTATGGGGCTGTCAGCTGGTGAGCAATTCCCCATTTCTGTAGTTGTGCCTTGAACTTGTTGCTAGTGAATTGCACCCCATTGTCCGAGATTATCTTTTTTGGTGTTCCGAACCGGGATATGACCTGTTCCCTTAGTACCTTTAATACGATATCTGTTGTTGCTTTCCGGACGGCTGCAATTTCTACCCATTTTGTGAACCTGTCGAACATCACTAGCAACATGTTGTTACCGTGGCTGGATCTCGGTAGTGGGCCCACGAAATCTATGCAAAGGGTTTCCCCGGGTACTTTTGCTATTTCTGACAACATTTTCCCTGCTGCTTGTTGCTGAGATGTTTTGTAGCGTTGGCACGTTTCGCAGCTTCTCACATGCTGCTGTATATCTCTGTGCATTCCTTGCCAGTAGTATTGTGCCATTATCCGGTGTTTTGTTTTTCTCACCCCTAGGTGGCCTGCTGTTGCCTCGCTGTGGTTTTCTCGAAGTACTCGCTCTCGTTGTTTTTTAGCCACGCATAGTTTCCATGGCTGTGTGTCCTCGTCTGCAGCCCATGACGGTATATGCCTATATAGTCTTCCGTTGATTATCGCGTAATCTGGCCATGATTCGGGGTTTTTTCCTAAGTCTATAATTTTCCGTTTAATCCAGACGTCTTCTTCGATTTCGGCTCCGTGGGCTTCTTCTTCTGGCATTCTGGACAATGCGTCCGCCACGACATTGAGCTTTCCTCTGCGGTAGCGAATCTCGAACGAGTATGGCTGCATTGCCAACGCCCATCTGGCGATCCGTCCTGATGGGCTCTCTATCGAGTTAAGCCACTTTAGCGCCTGATGGTCCGTGATGACTATGAAGTGGTAACCTTCTAAGTACATCCTCATCTTCTGGATGCCCCAGTGGATTGCCAGGCATTCCTTTTCGGTCGCTGAGTAGTTCTGTTCCGTCTTTGTGAGTTTCCGACTGGCGTACGATATCACGTGTTCGCCGTTTTCGTCTTCTTGAGTAAGGACTGCTCCTAGTCCGCAGTTGCTGGCGTCTGTCTGGAGTAGAAAAGTTTTCCCAAAATCTGGGCAGGCCAGAACTGGTGCTTCCGTTAGTGCTTTTTTTAGGTGTTGCGTTGCCTGTTCTGCCTCCTCGCTCCATTTGAACTTCGTGTCTTTTTTCACTAAGTTATATAGTGGTTGTGCCAGTTCCGTGAAGTTTGGAACGAATCTTCTGTACCACGAAGCTACTCCCAGAAAGCTGTGTACTTGCTTCGTTGTCTGTGGGCTTGGCATGTCTAGGATCGCGGCTATTTTTCCCGGGTCCGTGTGTATCCCCCTTGCGCTTACCACATGGCCTAGGTACTTCAGCTCTTCCTTGAAGAAGTGACATTTCTCTACGTTTATCTTCAAATTTGCTTTGCGTAGTCGGTTCATTACTTCCTGTAGTTTTTCCATGTGTTCCCTTTTGGTACGCCCGATGACCACTATATCGTCCAGGTATGCGAATGCAAAGGGTTCCATCTCTGGTCCTATGACTGAGTCCAGAGCTCTTTGAAACGTGGCTGGTGCTGTGTGTAGTCCGAAGGGCATTACCTTCCACTGATACAGCCCGCGCCCAGGTACGGTGAAAGCGGTGAACTGTTTGCTTCCTTTATCCATCGGTATTTGCCAGTAGCCACTTTTTAAGTCTAGTGTACTTATATATTTGGCCTCCCGTAGTTGGTTGAGTATGTGGTCCATACGGGGTACTGGGTATGCGTCACGTTCTGAGTGCTCGTTCAGCTGCCTGTAGTCTATGCAAAGTCTCCATTCTTTGTTTTTCTTCTCTACTAGTACTACTGGTGAGCTGTAAGCGGAATGCGAGGGTTCGATGAGATCCTGAGCCAGAAGCTCGTCCACTTGTTTGTTTATTATTTCTTGCATGGCTGGGTTTCGAGGATAGTACCTTTGTTTGATTGGGCGATCGTGCTTCATGAAGATCCTATGCGTGGCAATATGGCTGACTCCCTTGACTTGACTCATCATTTCCAACTCTTTTTCAAGGGTTTCTTGTACCTCTGCTTCCGTTAGATCGCCTGTCGCTAGTGATCCGATGCCGTGACTCTTTTTTTTTTCCTGTTTTTGTTTCTTTGGTTCCCGTTCATCTTTGCTGTGAGTCCTCCGCATTGTAGTGTCGCGTTGCATTGTTCCAAGAAGTCTATCCCCAGCAGAAGGTCGCCGATTACCTCTTCGAGGATTAGCAGCGTTGTTGTGCTTGTTTTGTTTCCGAGTTGTATTGGAACTTCTAGTGCCTCTGTGACCGTTCTGTTTGTTCCGTCTGCTAGCCTAATGGCTTCGGTTACTTGTTTTTCCGTCCCATGTCTGGCTATTCTGCTGGCTAGTTTCCTGGCGATGAAACTTCTTGTGGCTCCTGTGTCTATGGCCCCGCGAACTCTTGTGTTGCCTATATTTACTTGTGCAAGTAGTCGTCGGCCGTTAAAGTTTATTGATGTTGCGGGTGTGGTGTTTGCCCTGGGAGCCCGCTCTGATCCCATGGGCCTCTGGCGTTTCCCGACGTTTCGTTCCGGCGACAGCAATGGATCGTTCGTATTCCATCCTGTCCGCATATCCAGCAGAATATTCTTGGCGTATTGTTGCACTGCTGTCCTCTGTGTCCCTCTTCTTTGCACCTTGAACATCTATTATTCATATTGAATGATCGAGTTATTCCTCTGCTCAGTGCTTGTGGGGGTTCCTGGGGTCTCCATTGGTTTCTCGTTTGTCTCCCGGAACTTCCCGGTTGCTGCCGTTGTGTCCAGTGGCTTTCCGGTGTGTGTTGTGGTGCGCGTTCCTGTGGTTGGAGGGCCTCGAATTCCTCTGCCAACTGTAAGTATTCCGCTAGGGTTCGGCATTCCCCTCGTTTAGCATACTTTTTGAACTCCACTCGACTGTTTCGGTAGACCCACTCTAGTTTCTTTTCCTCCGTGAGAGTGGTAAATCTCATGATTTTACGAAGTTCCCGTGCGTAGTCCTTTGCTGGCTCGTTTGAACCCTGGTGCCTGCGTGTTATGTTTTCCATTGCTTTCTCTTCGGAGTCCGCTGGTCTGTAGTATCCCAGGAATTCTGTCTTGAAGCTTTTCCATGATGGCATTGGAATTGGGTGGGTATGCCACCAGTCCAAGGCACAGTCTCTGAGCAAAATCACCATAGCTCCTGCTGCTTGGTCGAGCTCTATCCCATAGGCCCTTGCCAGCTCCTCCGTTCTACAGATGAATTCTGTCGGGTCGCCCGTGCCATCATAAAATTCTCCCCAGCTACGTATTACTCCCATTGTGGCCACTTTGTCCGTCTTCCTGGGTTCGGGTATCGGCTTTCCGCTGCTTGTCGCTTGCGTGTCTGGTATTTGTAGCAAGTTTGGGGTTTTCTCGCTGATGTGTTGCTCCGTGTTGGATGTCCCCTTAGCTCCTTTCGGTTGATTCCCTGATCCGTCGGGTGCTGGTGATGGGGTCCTTGCGTGTTTTTGTGCCAGTTCTAGGAGGCGTATGATGGTTTTTTCGCTGTGGTCACCGTTCTTTATGAACTCCGACATTTGTTTCCGCATGTCTTCGCACAGTGTTTCTGGCTCGATGTCAAATTCCATCAGATAGGTTTCCAGTTGTGTCTTATTGCAATTGGAGATCCAGCTTCTAGTTAGCTTGTCTGCCATTTTATCTGTGATTTGTTGAGGAAGAGGGTAAACGATCTTTGTGGTGTTTGAGGTTTCTGTCTATTTGTCTTCAATCTGTTCGGGCGCCACTGTAACGACCCTGTTTTGGGAGGCGGTATAGCTCGCCGTGGTCAGGGTTCGTGACAGATATTTATAGTTCCTCTACAGATCGATTTACCTCCCTTTCCCCAATAATAACACAGAGGGATAGAATTATAAAGTAGGCGTGTATTTCGTAGTGATTTGGACAGTGGGTTTTTGTCGGGTGATGACGTGTAGGTGAGTCGACACTGCTTGCTTCGGTGGTTCGGTGATACGGGAGGGCCGAAGACCGGACTGCTTGCTGTCGGTTTGGTTGTGTGATGCGGAAGCGTGTGTGATGACCTGCTTGCCGTCGTTGATCTGATGCTACGGAAGCGTGTGTGATGAACTGCTTCGCGGTGTGTCCGTGACGCTATGAAGCGTGTGAGATGAACTGCTTCGCGGTGTGTCCGTGACGCTATGAAGCGTGTGAGATGAACTGCTTCGCGGTGTGTCCGTGACGCTATGAAGCGTGTGAGATGAACTGCTTCGCGGTGTGTCAGTGACGCTATGGAAGCGTGTAAGATGAACTGCTTCGCGGTGTGTCCGTGACGCTATGGAAGCGTGTGAGATGAACTGCTTCGCGGTGTGTCCGTGACGCTATGGAAGCGTGTAAGATGAACTGCTTCGCGGTGTGTCCGTGACGCTATAGAAGCGTGTGAGATGAACTGCTTCGCGGTGTGTCCGTGACGCTATGGAAGCGTGTAAGATGAACTGCTTCGCGGTGTGTCCGTGACGCTATAGAAGCGTGTGAGATCGTGTCGGTGCTGCGGGGTGGGCCGAGTGATCGTGTTGACGTCGCAGATGGGCCGAGTGTCCGTGTTGGCGCTGCGGGTGGCTGAGTTACCGTGTTGGCGCTGCGGATACGTCGTGTACGTCGGGTTCGTAGTGTTCTGGGTCTTGGGAACGATCTACTTGGATTTCTAGTGGGATTCGGGAATGTAGGGCATCGTTAGTTTCGGTCTGCCGGGCATCGTTAGTGTCGACCTGCCGTTTCTACATCCGTTTCGTTTCCGGGTCGGAAGCCGGAAACGTGACGTCTGGGGGAACTCACTGAGGTGGGCCTGAATTACGTAAACCGGGCCGCCTCAGTGATCACGACTGGGTCTGGGCTGATTTCAGGGAAACCACACCGGGACGCCAGTGATCCTCACCAGGTCGCAGAGCCGATTTAAAACCGCACTCTTACGGATCCACCACCAATACCAAGATTATCTACCAGAACACTTACCCGGATATTTCTCCTTGTTGCTGATGTTTCCTCGAAGATCGTCGGAACGCAAGTGACTCATCTGGGGTCTTGCCTCTGCTTATATAGGCCCCGTTGAGTGTGCCCAGAGCGGTCGATGTTGAGAATACCGCTATCGATAACTCGTTATCGGTTCCTCAATATAGCGATGGTACTAGGTTATCGAAGTATCGTAAGGGTTAGTGTGGCCAGACCTGGTAGTTGTTTATCGATATGTTAGTGTGACCAACGTATCTGTTTGGACGCGCGGTTTGAACGTATGCGCTTTTGGCGCGTATTTTGAATGTGGTGCGGCGTAGGGAGAATAAAAAAGATAGATGTGTTTTTGGAATGTTCTTTTTTATTATTTGTGACGTCGGGTCGTTACAAACATTTCAAGTGACACTGAAATGCAGAGTTTGTGTTAGAAATAGCATCTGGAGGCTTATAGTTATTAATGGCGAAAATATCTGTGGTACTAACCTCTGTAACGCTGAAATAAAGATTATTAAGCAACAACATTTATGTTATCACTTACCTTTTTTTGTTTTTTAGAATTAACCGAACGATTTTCCCTTTTTTCACTTTTTTAGACGAAATGTAAAATGATGTGACCCTGCATCATATACTTGATAATACCAAAATGCAAAATGCATATAAATTTGGTGTTAATTTCGTTGTAAGTTAGGGTCACACCTGCCACGATCTGACGATCAAATTATTTTATTTGACAGAAAATGTTTAAAAAAAATAAAAAACAATAATATTTTTCTTTGTAATTTTATGGCAATCCTTGATAAATGTGATCAAATTTTCTAATCGTCTTACCACATTACCCACATTCATTCTTAGTATTATTTGTAAAAATTGTGAGTAAAATAAATTAAAATCATCAATAAATATTATGATTATAGACATTATGATTATAGTATTTAGTTTAATTTATTTGATTATAAATTATTAATATTGTTTCTACGAATTTTAAAATTCCTAAAAATTAAAGATAAATGTGAGAACAAGATTTTTTTTTTTTGGTGTAAATCATAGGATTTTTAAATATTATAAGTTGGTGATTTTTTGTTAAAAAATATTATAATCGTAGTGCCACAGAAATCACACAGCGCATAAGTGGCCTGATATTGATGCTACTCAGAAACCCACCCCCATTTAACGCTCAGAAATTATCTATCCCCACACCGCCGCCTGCAAAAAGGAACAGGATTTCAAGAACACAAAAACCAACTTCTCATTTTCCCGCTGGGTTCCCGCGCATTCCAGCATTTCTCGTACATAGCCCGCAAAAGGGGCTTTATGCACGAGATCATTTTGGGCATTTGTGTTATCCAACGTTCCAAGTGCTCTTTATTCCGAGCCATTCCAAATAAATAAAATAAAAATCAAAAATAAATACCAAGCTCAATTCTAATAAACTTAAATAAATACTGAGAGTTAAAAAATTAAAATTAATTTTACAAAAAAACCCTCATCACTAGAGTTATAAAAAATTAAATAAAATACGGTCGACATTCCAGAAACCAGTGGAATCAATCTATTAACATTGTTCCCGATTTGCGTCCGAATTAACTAGTTACCGCGTCCATTCCAGTATTTTTTATTTATTTATTGAGTTTTGGCATATCCATATATATATACTTGATTTATTTTCTTTTTGGGGAAAAAAAGAAAATTTCCAAAAATACCATCCGCATACCACTGCAAAGTATTTTTTTGTTTGTCTCCGAATAATTTTTTAAAAATAGAGGAAAATACTAACTATCTCCATACACTGCCGGGGACATCCAATCCCATCCTAATTCGGCCAGCAACCCCTCTATAAAATACTAAACGAAAAATACTTCATCAAGAACAATATTTTTCAGTATTTTATATTTTAGTATTTTTGGTATTTTTTCCATTCTTGTTCCATCGTTCCACCAAAAGCCTGGGGATTATTTTCACAACAATTCAGCCTCGCATATCGACTATTTTAGCCGGTCGACACCCGATTTCCACCAGTCCAGAAGTTGGTTCGTAATTGTTTCCCTGATTTTGTCCGAAATATCAGCGCGTCCATTCAATCCTAACAGCATCCTAGTTTGGTATGTCCGGGGAAAGTTCTAATAAACTATCCCCTTTTCCATCACCGAAAATACCAAAAATCACTTTAAGGACGCCCACACCTACAAAGGTAAAGACGCCAATTCCCAAAAGAGCTCTCCCATCGAAAGATTCACGCGAGCCAGCACAAAAATGGTTGCAACGGCTGCCGAACTCGCCTTAAACCAATTTATTGAAGTCTCGGATCGACTTTCCGAATTGGAATCGCGGATAAATATTCCCGCGGCGGTCCCTCCTACGTTGTCCGTCCTCAATATTCGCCGAGACGAAATCAAAGAGGTATGCATGTACCGCGTGCCTTGTAGCAGCCGGAGAAAGTGCAGCTGACAGCTTGCCAGTTCTCAAGGCTAAGTACGGTTACTGCTACAGCGCGTACGAAAGGTGCGGCGCCCAAATAGCAGGCCCAATAGCGCAGACTCCGCAAAATCCGCAAGCTACCTCCACTCCAGATACTCCTCAGACATACATTCCGTCAGGATGCCACCTTCCGCCGTGCGATACCTAGGTTTTTACCGGCGATTATCTTCGTTGGCCAACCTTCAGGGATCTATTCACGGCAATTTACATCAACAATCCTAGACTCACTCCAGTTGAGAAATTATTCCATCTTAATGCTAAGACGAGGGGCGACGCTCACAATATAGTTGCAAATTCACCTCTTACTAACGATGGCTTTAGCTCAGCGTGGGATAACCTCACTAAGCTTTTCGAAAACAAGCGATTGTTAGTAAACAGTCAATTGAAGATACTCTTCAATGTTCCGTCCGTCACACAGGAGTCTGGGTCAGCTTTGAAAGAACTTCAAAGTACCATTCAGGGGTGCCTTACGGCGTTAGAAATGTCCGGTATTCAGGTCGAAACTTGGGATTGCCTCTAGGTGTATATGTGTTCATCCAAACTCCCAAAGCTTACGCTTTCCCTATGGGAGCAGTCCCTTCACAACAAAGCCGAGATCCCTACGTGGCATGAGCTGAACGTTTTCCTAACGGAGCGTCACAGAACACTAGAAGCCATAGATGATGTTCGACCATCAGGTTCTAGTCAGGCTCAGCCCAGGGCATCCACATCCAACTCGGCGTCTCGGAGAATAAATTCTTATGAGACAAGGGTAACACCTCGACAACCTAGAGGGTGCGATCTCTGTAATAGAGAAAACCATCCAATACGCACATGCGCCCAGTTTCTCCGGATGACGGTCGACCAACGCATCGCCTATATCAAACGGTAACAGCTGTGTTTGAACTGCTTTGCGCGGACACATCAGCTGCGCGACTGCGAAAGCGCACATAATTGCTTCACGTGCCGCGGCCGCCATCACACCCTCCTACACCGAGGCACCCCATCCCCAGCGCGCGCAAATCCAACGCCTACGCCCAGCTCCAGACCGAATACTCCCGGTCCCTCGGCTTCCAGTGGCACGCAGCCAACACTTCAAAATTATTTTGCGGCGGGCTCTAAGTCAGTCCTCCTAGGCACCGCCATGATTAATATATGCCATCAGTGTTCCAACTACCAAGCGCGAGCCTTAATAGACTCCGGATCTGAGGCGACCTTCATTACTGAGCGCCTTTTCAACCTGATTAAGCTGCCGTTCCAGGTTATCCAAGCACAGGTCTCAGGGCTTAATCAAACGGTCTCCGCTGAGTCTAAAAAGCTATGCCAATTTACGATTCGTTCTCCGACCCGGCCTAGTTTGCAGTTAAACACCACTGCCTACGTGCTTCCGCAAATAGCCGGAAATCTTCCCTCATGTCCGCTTCCGCAACATTTCCTGCGAGATCATCCCGAACTTCTTCTAGCGGATCCAAAGTTTTATGAGAGCGCACAAATAGATCTTCTAATCGGGGCCGATATACTTCCTTCCATTCTACTAAGCGGCACCCGAGCGAACATATGTGGCTCTCTTCTCGGTCAAGAGACCATTTTCGGCTGGATTCTAACAGGACCAGTACCCGCTCCGAGGCAAGATCGAATGCCTCGCGACTCAGCAGCGTTCGCGCCGGCAGAATCCGCCAACTCGCCAAGCGCTGTCCCCGGCAAGGTGCTCGGCATCCGCCGCTTCTCAGCAGCGCTCGCGCCGGCAAGATCCGCCAACTCGCAGAGCGCTTGCCTCTCCGCCGCGCTCAGCCTCCTCGACACCAGCACCGTCACTGGCGTCCATCCTCCAGCGGAACAGCGTCAACGTCCTGCCGACGGCCATGGTTACCTTGGAGACCGGGCTCAAGAACTTCGACACGGCCGCCCTCATCGACCCATGTACCCCGACGAGCTGCATCGACGCATCAATGGCGTCCGCTTTCCGCCTGCCGACGACTACCGTCGGCGAAGAGAGGATCTGCACGGCGACAATTCGGTCGAAGCGCGACGACGGCTTCAAGCTAGAGGTGGTCCTAAAAGTAGAACCGAACGTCCGTATCCGCACCCCCATCCGGGAGCTCTCTGACACCGTGGTTGGCAAATACGGGGACCTCCCTTGGGCCGACGAACGGTTCTACTTGCCGGCAACCATATCGGTCGTCCTGGGTGCGGATGTCTACGCCAAGGTCATCCGACCTGGCTTCCACTTGGTCGACGAGGGACTCCCAGTGGCCCAGAGGACGGCTTTCGGGTGGATCCTGTCCGGTGCCTGCAACCAGTCCTAGACACGTGGCTTCGTTGCAACGCTAGCGATTGCAAGGGGGGCGGAATGTTTACGCCGCTTTTCCCCTCTCTTAAATTGCCCGCTCTTCCCTCGTTGCGAATGCCTACTCGCCCGCACTGAATGCTCGCGATTCCAGGCTCTCCCACTCTCCCGCACTGGACGCTTGCGATTCCAGGCTCTCCCGCACCCGCTCCCAAAATCTCTCCGCTGCGCTTTGAAGCGCATCGGTCAACTAGGCTTAAGTTAGTTCTCTCTGTACTTTACTGGAAATACAACGCCCGGCCGGTCCGCGCCATAACCCGAAAAAGTCCAGTGTTCTTCTTTTTTATTACTGCGATCGTCGAGTGTTTTCTCTCCATCTTCCCCACAGCTTGCCACCGGCTTTTGCAACAGCCGCAACGCCTACGAAAGCTGCCTTCTATTTAGAGGAACATATCCACGACGCCCCCCACGTACAATAATGATAAAACATTTTATTAAATTCGTTTAAAGCTGACGAATTTATATATTAATGGCATTTACTTAATATATTTGTAACGAATTAAGGAAGAATAATAATATTGTCAAAGTTTTTCATATTTCGAATCATTAACAAGAGACAATTCTAGATAATATTTTATGCTAAACATTTCTCAGTATTATTTGATTGAAAAAGAAAATATTTCTCTTCGTTTTTCTCAAAGTTTAATTACTATTGTGAGATAATGTTTTTCATATATTTGTTAATATTATGAATAAAATAATTAAATTATTTTTATCCAATAATATACCATAAGCTTATAAAATTTTATTATAAAATTTGTATAAACAACTTAATTGGCATAGTCTTACAACCATATGTAGTCCAAGCAGCACTATAAAATTAATTAAAGTACATAACAGCATGGACTGCGATATGCGTTCAAAATGTCGATGTTCATGTGTCCTGCAGTTCACACGATGACGCACAGTTTGTTAACCATAAACCAGGCACAACATTGTATATTTTAGGTTGTTGCATTATCCAATGTATGATCATCATCAAATTAGATGGCCAATACATCTCGCAACGCGTGTATATTATGGTCCATATACACACAAAAGTTTATAATAAATATATAAAATATATTTTTTTATATTAATAATTCGATTTGCTTATTCGAATTTTAAGTTTGTTTCTAGGTTTGTTCATTTTTATTTGATTTATTTGTAATATTGAATATTGAAATTTTTTTTTGGTATAATTATTATTATATTTATTATATAATATATATTGGTAATTTGTATTAAATTTGTATTAACAAATTTTTATTAACGGTAAGGATATTATACAATAATGATCCTTCCGCAGGTTCACCTACGGAAACCTTGTTACGACTTTTACTTCCTCTAAATAATCAAGTTCGGTCAACTTTTGCGAAACAACCGTAACACACAAGGCGTCACAGTGATCACGTCCGGAGACCTCACTAAATAATTCAATCGGTAGTAGCAACGGGCGGTATGTACAAAGGGCAGGGACGTAATCAATGCGAGTTAATGACTCACACTTACTGGGAATTCCAAGTTCATGTGAACAGTTTCAGTTCACAATCCCAAGCATGAAAGTGGTTCAGCGGTTTACCCGGACCTCTCGGTCTAGGAAATACACGTTGATACTTTCATTGTAGCGCGCGTGCAGCCCAGGACATCTAAGGGCATCACAGACCTGTTATTGCTCAATCTCATTATTGCTAGACGCAATTTGTCCATTTAAGAAGCTAGTGTCCTTATAATGGGACAAACCAACAGGTACGGCTCCACTTATATAAACACATTCAAACACAATAAACATTTTACTGCCACCATGAATGAAGGCTATGTAAGCTTCAACACCATAATCCTGAAGATGTCTATTTAATATATTTGAGTCTCGTTCGTTATCGGAATTAACCAGACAAATCACTCCACGAACTAAGAACGGCCATGCACCACCACCCATAGATTCGAGAAAGAGTTATCAATCTGTCTTACACACTTATGTTCGGACCTGGCAAGTTTTCCAGTGATGAGTCAAATTAAGCCGCAGGCTCCACTCCTGGTGGTGCCCTTCCGTCAATTCCTTTAAGTTTCAGCTTTGCAACCATACTTCCCCCGGAGCCCAAAAGCTTTGGTTTTCCGGGAAGCTAAAAGTAGCTACACCCGATTGCCAATCTTTGGTGTGAGGATGAGAATAGTTTATCAATATATTTAGTGTGGGAAAATAAACGCAGTCATGAGCAAAAGCTTATCTAGCTGATCCAATGCACCTGTCAAGCTGAGCTTAAATTTTACACCCCCGTTTCCGTTCTAACCCCGTTCTCATTCTCTCGATACCGGTGGCAAAGATAAGTTTATCTCGAAGTATCCCATGGCGACCCATTTAAAAATAAAACACGTTTGAAACTGGAAATAACTTTGGCAATAAAAATATATTTAAATATAATTAACTACCCCCCTCAGTTGTGTGTAGTGGTTCCAGCCCCCGAGTACCTACTTGGCTAGGGTAAGAATTAGTGAAAAGTGTGTGACAAGAATATAACCTCAACCTGTTTCTGTAGGGTCTCTCCAGCATCAAGCCCAGGTTGGGCATTAATTAATTCTGAAGAAAATCCTCGTTGTCTGGACGACCAACCGCCCGCCAAATTAAACCGTTCTTGGTGGGCAATAATCGCACTTTTGGGGACAAATTCGCTTGCCACCATACGCATGCATTGGCGGCAGCGCTGGAGCAACGGTCAAACAGCCTTATTTTGAGAGACGATTGCGAGTTATTTTTCCTGCGAATTTGTTTCCGCATCGGATCTGTCAATTTTTTGAGAATATACGGGATCTCCTCCGCAACTTTCATCGAGATTTATCAGCACTTATTCAAACCCATTTGATGTGCTTCTAAACGACTTGGAATTTTTGTATAAATCAACTATAACCCTATTTTGTATTAATATTGATTATTTTGAATCTATACCTTTTTTTTCTATTTTTACTTTAAAATAATTTAATTTACCCCTTACTTATAATATCCTTTTGGATTACATGTGCTGCTGACGAGCTGAAACTTTTCATATACATTTATACATACAGGCCTGTCGACATCGGAGAACCTGGTCGTAAGTACGGCATAGCCGAGAATACCTCACAAATTTATATGAAATAACCCTATTATCAGCACACAGAGTAAACCTCTTTAAACTATAACTCGCGATTATTATTTGAAGGCCCTAAAATCTTGAAGTCAATATAAATGAATATAAATTCACTGAAAATTATATGTATTATCCTAGTTTTAGGCACACATTGTATAAAAACTGTTGAATTATAAACTGAATGAAATCATGAGTTGCTAACTTCTTTATTTAGGCACCTTAAGTAATCATCACCTCGGGGGTATTTCTACACCGTATCATAAAGGGAATAATTCCACCGTAAATTCTCCGATTGATCTTGCCTGGTTCCGCATTTATTTTCATACTTTCTATAATTCCCTATTGCACTTGCTACACGCTGTCTACAAATTATTCGAGTGACGGCTGCATCCTAAGAGGCACAAGAACCACCCCATTTTCCCTCGAAGGATTTAATCAAACGACCCGTTACAGAATTGGCGCCCACGGTGAGGCAAGACCAGGTTTAAAACCGATTTAAAGGAACACATAAAAAAATAAAGCTAAATATTATTTATGTGCCAAAGGTCAATCTTCAAAATATATTTCCCTACTTTCTTTCCCCCTTTTATCAAAGATTCAACCAAACATTTTTCTTAGAATTGTAAAATTAAAATTGAAGCTACCAGAAAATAGACTATGTGAAACGGTACTTTTACACATATTTAAAGTTGAATTTCGTAGGAATTTGGCTCTGTCAAAAAGACGAAGACTACACCACGTAGTTTAATTTTAAATACCTTATCAAATCGTTGTAAAATTGAGAAGCGTTCATCCTTTATATTTTTTTGGCATGTTCCTCTTTTACACGAAGTTGAATTCAAAAGCTATTTATATTTAAATCAGTAACGGAATACCAGGCATGCAGATATTAACTTGAACACAGAAATCAAAAATACTCCGAGGTGATATTACTTAAAATTAATAGAAAAAAAATCAATAAATAAATTATTATAATAAAACAAAATACAATAACAAAATCAATTCTCAAAATATGGCTGTTAGGCGTAGTGTTGAAAACCTCGTTGCATTGGTATCAGCCAATGAACCATTTTTCTGTACTATTTGTAATGAGGCTAGCAATGACGCCGAACTTATAACAACCCCATGCAGACACCAGTACCATAAATCGTGTCTTTTAACTTGGTTAGAAACTAACGAGACCTGACCAATGTGCCGACAGAATTGTACTCGGGCGGCAGTATTAAATCAAGAGTCTGTACCACTATCCATAGAACCAAGGGTTCAGATTGTTCAAGGGCCAAGTGCAACGGCGGGTAGTTTAAGAACAGGTACCGTACCAAGAACCCGACCACCAACCAGGAATAGTTCACGGAATGTACAAAACACTTCTAATATCCCAAGGTCAGCACCAAATACAACAACAAGTCGCGAGCCAAGTCGTCAAAGTATAGCTCCAAATCCGCAAAGCTTGTCCGAAGAACGAGTTCAACAAATAATAGCTGTTTCTTTAGAAACCCATAGGGCGAGCTTGGTGGCAACAATTGCAGATCAAATTGGTGAATCTTTAGCAAATTAAAACCTGGGCTCACACATTCGAGACGCTCGCGTAGAGGCACAGCTGGAATGGGACCACGATAACTTGCCGCGATTGAGTAACTTCAGAGACAATAATTCAAGACGTTTTTCTTTTAATCATCAAGCGAATGTAAATGACTATTCGGCAGATAGACCAGATAGGGTTTCAAGTGTAATTTCCAATTGGCATCTTAAATTCAGCGGCTCTAGTACTGACATTCCTATCGAAGATTTTATATATCGGGTTAACTGCTTGACAACGCAGTGCCTTAATGGAAACTTCGATCTGTTGTTTCAGTTTGCTAATCTCTTATTTTCGGGATCAGCATTGACTTTTTATTGGCGTGTGCATCGAAGCTCAGATATGATGACTTGGTTTAGTTTGTGCGATCGCCTAAAGGATAGGTACCGAGACCAACAAATTGATCGGGACATCAAGAATGCATTTCGGCGGCGAAAACAAGGTATCACTGAATCGTTCGATGAATTTCTAGACGCGATGTTGATGATCGCGGATGCTCCTAGGGAAACTTAGTACGGGATATTCGTCGAAGAAATGTATTATCTCAGCACTCGTTCATAAGAAAAACGATATACGGCCTTTCATTTCATTTAGAAATATTAGATCACCTTTACTTAGCATTATTGGATAGCGGAGCCAACCAGAGTGTTATCGGTGGAGAATTAGCGCAGCGCATTATCTTACAAAAGTGTCCCTTAAGACAGGTAAAGGGAATAGTTAAAACCGCCGATGGGCAAACACAGATGGTGGTAGGT
The DNA here is from genome assembly GCA_037075285.1 of Drosophila lutescens. Taxonomy (NCBI): domain Eukaryota; kingdom Metazoa; phylum Arthropoda; class Insecta; order Diptera; family Drosophilidae; genus Drosophila; species Drosophila lutescens. The sequence goes on along the minus strand of JBAMCF010000759.1, from coordinate 3,735 downwards.
ATATATTCAGTACCTATTTCGTTTCACTTTGTGCAAAGGGACATGTTTTTTTTGATAGTACCATCCATAAACCAAAACGTCATATGTGGAATGGACTTTTGGAACGAATTTGGAATCTCTATTTCTATAGCGGGTAACATAAACGAACTTCAAGTTGATCACTTGGAAAATCCCGAGAAATTAGTTCTCAGTTCGGCAGACATATTGAGGTTGCAGTCGGTAATTAATTTGTTTCCTTCGTTTGAAAAAGACGGTTTAGGGAAAACTCTGTTAGTGGAGCACTCCATCGACACATCCGCAGCAAAGCCCATAAAACAAAGGTTTTATCCCTTATCTCCGGCTAGGGAAAAATTACTATGCGATAAAATTAACCGATTGATTTCCCAAGACGTTATTGAAGAAGCTCCTACGTCCCCATGGTCTTCGCCAGTGACCTTAATTGTTAAGCCCGGCAAAGTAAGAGTTTGCCTAGATGCACGTAAGTTAAATTCAGTTACAGTGAAAGACGCATATCCAATGCCCATCTTAGATGGATTAATAAGTCGGCTACAACCTGTGCATTGTATTTCGAAAATTGATCTAAAAGATGCATTTTGGCAAATCGCTTTAGACCCGGAATCACGGGCTAAGACTGCCTTCACGGTCCCTAACCGCCCCTTGTACCAGTTTAAAAGGATGCCGTTCGGGCTTACCAACGCCCCACATACGTTGTGTCGCCTCATGGATGTCGTTATTCCATTCAAGCTGATGACTGGCTAATTTTGTCCTTAAATTTCGAGGAGCACTTAATGCATTTGGCTGAGGTCGCTAGTCAGTTACGAAAAGCGGGCCTAACAATAAATGTAACGAAAAGCCAGTTCGGATTGAAGCAGGTTGAATATCTTGGGCATATAGTTGGAGGAGGAACCTTACAAATAAACCCCGAAAAAGTTCGAGCAGTGGCCGAATTTCCAGCCCCTAAGACTCAACGCCAGCTTCGAAGGTTTTTAGGAATGACCGGTTGGTACCAGCGCTTTATATCGCAGTACTCGACGGTCATTTTTCCACTGACGGAGCTTCTGGGCAAGAAACCATTCTGTTGGAACGATTGCAGTCAGTCGGCTTTTGAAGAAATAAAATCTCGGATCTGCTCCGCACCTTTGTTAGTACACCCAGATTACGAAAAATCCTTCATCGTGCAATGCGACGCATCCCTTAATGGAGTGGCTGCGGTCTTATCGCAGTGTGACGAAGCAGGCATCGAAATGACTAGTCAGACCTAAGTGGAAGATTAGCGAGATGGGCCATTAAACTACATGGATTCGTTTTTGACATAGAGTATCGCAAAGGGTGTGATAATGTACTGCCCGACGCTCTGTCGCGGTCATTTGATTTAAAGTCTATCGCCTTTTAATCTAATGAGTATACAGGCTAAGAGAAAAGTTCAAACAAGCTAATTTACCAGACTTTCGGGTGATTGACGACTATATATACCATCGCACCTGTTTTGCTACTTCAGAAAACCAGGATCAATGCTGGAAATTATTTGTTCCATCGGAACTTCGTTTGGAAGTAATCCGTTCTAATCACGACCAGCCCGCCTCGGCACACTGTGGCGTGGCCATATGCTTGGAGAGAATACGGCGTAGCTTTAACTGGCCAAAAATGGTTGCAGAGGTCAGCGAATACATTGCTAAGTGTGAGCTGTGCCGTACATCAAAACATCCATCGGGTATTCTAAAACCTCCAATGGAGAGTCAGCCGCTGTACATTGATTTTATTGGGCCTTTTCCACGAACGAAAAAGGGTAACATTGGCATTCTGATCGCCCTAGACCACTTCTTAAAGTTCACGTTTTTAAAAGCTGTTCGCAAATTTACGTCGAAGGTGGTAATTGAATACCTAGAAGATAATTTGTTTCCTTGTTTCGGCGTTCCACAAATTCTTGTTAGTGACAAAGTCACGAATTCGCTGGTTTTCGTTTTAAAACATGGTATTCAACACTTGTGTACAGGAGCTTATGCCCCGCAATCAAAAGCTGCCGAACGGGTTAACCGCTCCATTAACGCGGCCCTTCGATCTTATGTCCGAAGGGATCAACGGGAATGGGATACCTTTCTTAGTGCTATCAATTGCGCCCTCCGAAACTCCTTACACCAATTCGTCGGAATGGTTCCCTATTTCATTGTGATTCATGATTACCCACGGCGAGGACTTCAAGTTGCTAAAAACACTCGGAATATTAAATGAGAGCACAGCCAGATTAAATCGAGAGGATGAATTCTCAAAGTTACGTTCCGACATAGGCAAGAACCTAGAAAAAGCTTACATGAAGAATCAGCATACTTATAACTTGAGAAGTAAACCTCGAACTTTTGATATTGGTGATGAAGTTATAAAAAGAAATTTTCAACTCAGTAACTAGCTTTCCATTTTAACGCCAAACTAGCACCCGTAGGAATAAAGGCTAGAGTCAAGAGAAGGTTAGATCAAAACATATATGGCTTAGAAGATACTAACGGCAAATTTTTGGGAAATTTCCACGCGAAAGATATTTGGAAAGCATAATTCTAATTTTGGTATCACCCTTTTTAAGCTTTTATCATTACCAGTACGGTAAAGATCAAAACTGTGGTGTAAGGGTGAGAATAGTTTATCATTATATTTAGTGTGGGAAAATAAACGCAGTCATGAGCAAAAGCTTATCTAGTATATATCTTTTGGTATCTATCGATGATAATCAGCTGATCCAATGCACCTGTCAAGCTGAGCTTAAATTTTACACCCCCGTTTCCGTTCTAACCCCGTTCTCATTCTCTCGATACCGGTGGCAAAGATAAGTTTATCTCGAAGTATCCCATCGCGACCCATTTAAAAATAAAACACGTGTGAAACTAAAATAACTTTGCCAATAAAAACATATTTAAATATAATTAACTACCCCCCTCAGTTGTGTGTAGTGGTTCCAGCCCCCGAGTACCTACTTGGCTAGGGTAAGAATTAGTGAAAAGTGTGTGACAAGCCCGCCAAATTAAACCGTTCTTGGTGGCCAATAATCGCACTTTTGGGGCCAAATTCGATCGCCACCATACGCATGCATTGGCGGCAGCGCTGGAGCAACGGTCTAACAGCCTTATTTTGAGAGACGATTGCGAGTTATTTTTATTGCGAATTTGTTTCCGCATCGGATCTGTCAATTTTTTGAGAATATGCGGGATCTCCTCCGCAACTTTCATCGAGATTCATCAGCACTTATTCAAACCCATTTGATGTGCTTCTAAACGACTTGGAATTTTTGTATAAAACAGCTATAACCCTATTTTGTAATATATACCTTTTTTTTCTATTTTTACTTTAAAATAATTTAATTTACCCCTTACTTATAATATCCTTTTAGATTACATGTGCTGCTGACGAGCTGAAACTTTTCATGTACTTAAACTTAACCAATATCTGCAAGGTCAAAACGTCTCGGCATAGCCGAGAATACCTCACAAATTTATATGAAAGAACTCTATTGTCAGCACACAGAGTAAACCCCTTTAAACTTTAACTCGCGATCATTATTTGAAGTCCCTAAAATCTTGAAGTCAATATAAATGAATATAAATTCACTGAAATTTATATGTATTATCCTAGTTTTAGGCTCAGTACGGCTTCTGCTATAGCGCGTACGAAAGGTGTGGGGCTCAAATAGCAGACCAAATAGCGCAAACGCCGCAAATTCCGCAACCTACCCCAACACCAGCGGATCCT
>JBAMCF010000757.1:170000-184525 GCA_037075285.1 Drosophila lutescens | reverse complement strand
TGGGGTCGGAAACGTCTCCTTCACTGGGTTACAAACTTCTGACCAAAATTATCAATACCCTCTGCAAGGGTATAAAAATACAGGGCAATTAACAAAGGAGAAAAGGTAGAACGAGTAGCCAAGATCTAGAGGTTTTGTTTGAAGGACCGATGGAAAATAAAATCCACCCAAAATTATTCTTCCTTTGGCATTCTATTCAAAAATGTCACTTGCTTCAATTTTTTAAATTTGAATTGGAGACAGTAATTTTTTTCAACTGTCAAGGTTTTTATTTAAAAAAAAAACACACAAAGGTTTTTTTTTGCATTTTTTTAAGTAGTTTTCATAGGGTTGTTTTTACGGATATTAAGGAAAAAAGTTTGATAAAATCTTTTCTCGGCTTAAAGACTAAAAATAAGGAATTTTTTAAATTTAAAATAAGTAGCAAAGATAAAGGTATGCTTAATTTTCAATTTTAATTTCCGCAGGCGAAGCTGCGGGCTACAGACCCTTCTAGTAATGAATATAATAAAGAAACAAGAAAGAGGCTAACTTCGGCAAGCCGAAGTTTATCTACTCTGCAGTTAAAATAAAAAGTCAAAGAAAGCAATGTACATTTTTATTTTTAGCAGTGAACTTAACGCTTTGTTCCGTTTTCTTTTTAGAGTATTTCAGGGCGCTAATTGTTAACGATATACAGTGGCGGCATTTTGAATAATTTGTAGAAATTTTTAGCAATTTTTTCAAATAAAACTTTTGATATTGTTGAGCCGAACAAAAAGAAACTGTTTTCACGTTGATCTGTTTTAGCGTTCAGCTGAACCAAAAACTTTTTTATTATTTATTATTATTATTAGCTTTTAGAGACTTTAACTCCGAGCACTGAACTGAACACATGAACACTTTGAACTCAACTGAACTGAATACGTTTTGGTTGTCATGATTTCTAATTGTTCAAAATCACCACGCCTACATAAAATTTAAAATAAAACGAGGACGGAAGCTAACTGGCAAGCCGAAGTTTTCATACCTGCAGATTTCACGAATTAAAATTTGACTACAATAGCAACATGAATTAATAAACAAAATATTTATAATTCAAAAATTAAATATTTTAATTTTTTCTCTATTGTTCCTATGGGAGCTATAGGATATAGACGTCCGATCGGCACGCGGTTTTTACTCTGATCAAGGTATGCACAAAAAAATACGATTTGGAAAGATTCATGTCAATAGCTTTTACACTGTGCGAAATATCTTGAATTTTGCAAGTTATATCCGATTGTTCCTATGGGAGCTATAGATATAGACGTCCGATCGGGTCGGTTTTCAGCCCTGGATCTGCGTACACATGTTTTAGGACGACCTAAAAATGTAAGTCGCTAGCTTTTTAAACTGAGCTCGCAAACGGTATTTGAAAATGACATACAGATGTATGTACGAACAGTAGACGTATGGCTATAATGACTCCGACCCCATGAAAGTATATATATTCTTGATCAGGATCACTAGCCGAGTCGATCTAGCCATGTCCTCTGTCCGTCTGTCTGTCCGTATGAACGCTGAGATCTCGGAAAGTATAAAAGCTACACTTAAAAAAAATCGAAGAATTTCCTTAAAATCTAGAAAAATCTTTCTTGAATTTTTGCCAAAGGCGACCTCACCTTTGTTTCAAGAAATGGTTTTTTTGAAAGGAAACAAGAAATTGAATTTCTTAAAACAAGAAATGGTTTTTTAGAAAGCCACCATTAAAACAAGAAAAAATATTTCTTGAAACAAGAAATTAAATTTCTAAAACAAGAAATGGAAACAAGAAATTAAATTTCTTAAAACAAGAAATGGTTTTTTAGAAAGGCACCTTTAAGCAAGAAAAAATATTTCTTAAAACAAGAAAAGCAATTCTTGATTTAAGAAATAATATTTCTTGAAAGGATGTTTTACAAACCCTCAAAGTAAAATGTAACTTAGTTTTTTTTATATTATATTTTATTACATTTCAAACATTTTACACTTAACATTTAAACATTTTTAAACAAAACACTTTTGACTTAAGAAAACATTTATTTTTAAGCATACGAGTTATTATTGGTGGTGAATTTAATTTACATAATTTAATATTGTATAACACAAGGTCTGTTGAACTTCATATGACATAAGGTGATTTCAAAACTCAGTATGTAGTTGCAGGTATCAAAAACCATTTTCTTCGCCTTCCCACATCTGGAAAATATAGAATTATTGGGATATCAAATATTTGGTTTTAGATAAACAACATTTTTTGAAATAATGTAATGTTAATAATAGCCAAAATACAATCACGTTGGTCAAAAGAAAGAGAGAGGAGCAAGACAGGTAGAACACAAGGATGGAAGGGTTGAAAATCGAATTTCAGAGAGAGAGAACCGGGAGAGACACGTACATACCTTCATATTTATAAACAGGCCTTTGAGCAAAGGGAGCCCGAATGTAAGCAGGTCAGATCATGGTACAATTTAAAGAAGAAGAAGAGAGAAAAGTCGCGACGCGGCGGTCGAGAGAGCGAGAGACAGGAGCAGAATATGAAAGGGTTGAAAATCGGGATTCAGATCGGGTGAGCAGCGTACATGCATACATATTTAGATGCCTAGGTATGTCAAACAAATACAACATATTTTTCTTTTTTATATACTCTTACCTTAGAAGGTTTTAAAACAAAATTACAGCTTCGCCAAACAACTTATTTGGCTGATGCAACTAAAGGTATTTTGGCGATTCATCTGTAATTTTTCATTCTGAAAAATAAATATAATGCGAGTAATAAGGTGAAGTTATTATAGAACTGTACACCAACATATTTTTGTACAAATGTATGTATGTACGTAGCTTTTAGCTAAAAAAAAACAATTCAACTAAATTTGTATAAACTTGGTTAAGAGATTTCGAGTTTTTCCTTTAATTACATACACACAATTGTACGCGCGCTATACAAAAAATTATATATGTACTTACCTTTGAATATTTGGAAAAAGGCTTCACCTCTTATCCGCTTAAGAATCACGTCCATCACTTACGATTTTTTTTCACAACTGACGCTCGGGTGATCAGAGAAGTCGGTAGCCGGGTAGTTGTCGGGCCGAGTAGGCCCTTCGTCCTACTTCGATTTTCTTGTCGTTAGCATTCGGTAGCCGAAGGAATTCAATGGCTACTTTTCTAAATTCTAGGGTCATTTCTTTCATATATTCAATGGCAATTTTGCCATTAAATACGTAGAAATTGTTTTGGCTGCGACGGCAAAAAAAACATATGAGATTTAAATTTTTCTAATTTCAAGAAAAATTCTTTCTTGAACTTTCTTCATCTAGAAAGGTTTTCTATATTCAAAGGCAAATTTTCTAAAAACAAGAAATTTGTTTTCTATTTTCAAAGGTAGGCCGATTTAATGGCGAGATTTCTAAAATTTAGAAATTAATTTTTATGAGTGTAGAAGGTTGAGATTTCACACACATATTCTTGGGCTTCCTACGCAGCGCAAGTTTGTTTCATCGATGTGCCACGCCCCCCTAACGCCCACAATCGCCATAAACGATTTTCAAATGTGTCTGGAGGCCACATCTTTTAAGATTTTAAAAATATATAAACGCAATTTTATAGTGTTTATTAATACCTATCGAAATGTAAAAGACATTGTTCAAATCGGACCATTCATTAAAAAGTTATACGCAATCAAAATTGTTTATATATCTATCTCCCTCGCTCTCCCTTTAGCTGAGTTACGATTATTAGTTAGTCGGGACACCAACCCGAGTACAGCGTTCGCACTCCCTTTAGCCGAGTGACGAGTATTAGATAGTCGGGACACCAACCCGACTATAGCGTTCTCTCTTGTTTTATATAAATATAAGTAAACAAAAATTATATTAGCGAAATGTTTTTATTACAATCGATTATTCGATATCGGTAGGCGCAATGATAATTGTACCGGATTCTCATCACTACCCAACCTCACTACCATCACTAACCCAACGCTTGCGTCAAATTTTGTAAATATCATAATTGTTCACGCCAAAAGGGCGTTTAATTTCGGGAGGCAGTGTCAAGCGGCAGTTTTCTCCAGTTTTCCATATCTCGCTCGCTTGCACTGCCCTTCGCTCTCCCTCTCCAACTCTCCCGCAACTCTCCGCTCTGCTCTGGAGCCACTAAGCTTAGATGAATGTAATTAGTTCATATTTCCAAGTGTACCAATACACAATCACCTTTTACTATCAAGCCACCCCCGCCCCAACATTTTGATCCTTCTACCGGACCTTTGGACTTCCACTCCTGGTTTTTTCCGAAGATTATCTCCAGCACCTACGGTAGCTTTGCCCGCTCCAGATAAGTTCCACTTATTACTATTATTTGCCGGTCATACATCCAGTGGTTCGAACCCCATTTCGTTCAACTTGTTGTATGATTTCTAGTCTAAATCGAAAAGCGATTAAATCCGACGCAACGGCATTTAATATATACTCCAATTCCTTTTGTTTGTGAGCAGCAATTTTTACATTTATTCCGTTCCCGAAATTTCGTACACTCGAAATTATTTCATTGCCGTTCACACATTTCCAAATCCGCAGTGCCAATTTATTTAAATAATAAATATAATGCCTAAAAACTCGAACTGTGTCTAAAAATATTACCCAGCCACAGTAAAAGTTTACGATTTTTTAAATTGTTCCGCGAAAATTGCACTCTGCATTTTTTACTGTGTTCCTGCTGCGCGTATAACTTCACATAAATATTTTAATACAGTCCACTTATACTACTCTGCATTTATAAATCAAATCCAAGACCCTAATAACGCAAACATATTTTTTATACCCGTAGAGTAAAAGGTTATATTGTATTCGTGCAAAAGTATGTAACAGCTAGAAGGAAGCGTTTCCGACCCCATAAAGTATATATATTCTTGATCAGGATCACTAGACGAGTCGATCTAGCCATGTCCGTCTGTCTGTCCGTCTGTCTGTCTGTCCGTCTGTATGAACGCTGAGATCTCGGAAACTATAAAAGCTAGAAGATTGGCATTTTGCATGTAGATTCTAGGAGTTCCTACGCAGCGCAAGTTTGTTTTAAAAAAGTGCCACGCCCCCTCTAACGCCCACAATCGCTTATACGATTTTAAAAATTTAAATATTTCGGAAAAGTAAAAATGCAGTTTTATTGTGTTTATCAATACCTATAGAAATGTAGAGGAAATTTTTCAAATCGGACCATTCGTTAAAAAGTTATGCGTGATCAAAGTTTCTATCTCCATCTCCCTCGCACTCCCTTTACCTGAGTAACGGGTATCTGATAGTTGGGGTACCCCACTATAACGTTCTCTATTGTTTTAAATTTATATTCGTGGTCTATAAACAAAATTTTCCGTGTGTAAAAAATATAATCCAGCCACAGTGAATATTTCCAAATCAAAGTGATCCGCCGAAATTGGCAGCTTTTGTGATTTTACTGTGTTTCCTGCTGCGTGCATATATTTTTACATCAATATTCTAAAATACAGTCCACTTCATCTACATACATTTTTGTTTCAATAAAATCCCGCAAACATATTTTGCATTTCCAGAACTCCCGCAATCGGTGACTTCCAATATCCAGCTGTTAGCTACCCACATACATACATACACACAGCTACGTACTCTCGAAGTATTCTGCAGCGCACAGTGGGTCAAGTGATTACAATAATTAAAAAAAATCCATAAATCCGAATTTTAATATTGTTAAACAATTATTATTTTTGTCTATCCGTGTACCAGTGTGACCATAGTTTCCCGTTGCATAATTTAATAATTATTTATTTTGTGCATACACTTAAATACTTATTTTCGAAAAAATCGCCACACAGTTTCCTTCACACAATCCAGTGTGACCGTATACCCCTACGGACTTTCAATTGGTTCCCAAATTCCAATTCACAATAATTTCAGTGTAAACGATTTCGCAATAAATTTTAAACTCCTGTCCGTAATGGCTTCTCAAGCAAAATCCGCTTTAAATAAATTTATTGTCACAGCTGACACTCTGAGCCATTTTGAAGCCACTTTAAACTTTCCGGGTGCACCCACACCAACGTTATCCGCATGTGAAATCCGTCGTGAGCATGTCAGTTCCTTATGGCAAAAGGTGAATGATGCATATGACATATGCTCCGAGTGCATTGTGGCTGCGGGTGACAGCGCCGCAGACACCAAATCCATCCTGAAGGCGAAATATAACGAAACGTATTCCATATACGAAAGATTTGCTGCTCAGATCCCCGAGCAAATACAACAGGGCTCCCCCAAATCATCTCAACCTCCAGCATCATCACACCAAGACTACATTTCGTTTGGCTGTCAGCTTCCTACGATCGATACGGAGATTTTCTCAGGCGATTATCTGCGCTGGCCGACTTTCCGGGACCTTTTCACGGCGATCTACATAGACAATCCGAGTCTCACGCCTGTTGAAAAGCTGTACCATTTAAATGCCAAAACTAGTGGCGAAGCTCATTCTATAGTTTCCAAGACCCCACTCACCAATGATGGCTTCCGCTCAGCTTGGACAAATCTAACTGAGCGTTTCGAAAACAAGCGATTTCAGGTGAACAGCCACCTAAAAACATTGTTCAATGTGCAATTCATAGCACAAGAGTCTGGAGATGCCTTGAAGGAACTACAAAAATACTATTCAAGGGTGTTTAACTGCTCTTAAACTATCCGGCATTCAAATTGAGAATTGGGACCCAATTCTAGTCTACATTTGCTCCACAAAGCTACCAAAGCTCACGCTCTCATTATGGGAGCAATCCATCCACAATAAAGATGAAATTCCTACTTGGCTCGAACTTAATTCCTTTTTAACTGAGCGCCATCGAACTCTAGAGGCCGTCGATAGCATCCGGTCTGCTCATTCACTCCATGTCCAGCCCAAAGAGACACATCGGATGGCAGAATTGCCAAGAATAAATTCTTTCACTACGAGGGTAGTTCCAATACCCAAAGTTTGCGATCTATGTTCAAAAAAGAACCATCCCGTGCGTATATGTCCACGCTTCCAAAAAATGACGGTAAATGATCGTTCAGCCTACATCCGCGATAAACAGTTGTGCTCCAACTGCTTTGCAAGCAGCCATAAATTGCAGGATTGCACAAGCGCTCACAGTTGTTTTACTTGCCAAAGTCGGCATCATACGCTGTTGCATCCAAGCAACAATTCTAAAATTTCGATTCCATCCAAGTTTCCAAGGCCAGTGTCCGCCTCAATCCCGCACCGAATTTCATCTGTTTGTGTCTACGCGAGTATGGACACACAGACGGGTCTGTAGCCGAACAGTAATACTTCGCACTGCTGGCACGAAGACGCTTTAAACATATGGAACTTTGTCCTGACTGTCAGTAACGGGCTGAGAACCATGTTGTCAAGGACGTGGCGAACGGGCTGGAAACCGTGTTGGGCGCGGGTTAAGTGACGGGCTGAGACCGTGTTGGGCGGGGGTAACGGCAGGACGATCAACGCGGGCGACGGTTGTAGGATTGACTACGACTTGCGGATTACGGGTTGATACTGGACTGCGCTTGAGTTGATTCACGGGACTACGGGGTGCGATGAATTAAGACACTTGATAGAGCTGTTGAATTTGTAACTAACTTTATTCATATTTTGGTACTAGCTTAAATACTATTCTACCCGGATATGGGCGTACATAACAATATAGGTAATGTGTATCGGTATTGCGCTGACTTTACTGCTTTTGCTGACCCACTGCTGATTCCATGCGTTGGTCAGTAGGTCAGCGCACTACCGGGTTGCTGGATTCTGCTGCGTCTGCACTGCTGCGTGTTGTCGACGATTCTTCTACTGGGCGCCTGGTCGTGGTGCACTGCCGGGTTCCTCAACCGGTGAGTGGCTGGATTCTGCTGCGTCTGCAGTGCTGCGTTTTGTTGATGATTCTTCTACTGGGCGCCTGGTCGTGGTGACTGCCGGGTTCTTTACCCGGTGAGTTGCGGTATGAGTTCCAATGATTATGGCTACATGTTGCCCAACACGACTTCCAACCCAGTTGCGTTGGGTGGTCTTCGTTGTTGACCCATGTTGAGCAACCTTGGTTACCAACATCATCCTTCTCAGCGCGTGTTTCCGACGTGCATGGGACTAACCTAATTTCCGATCCGGACCCAAAACTGCTTCACTTGCCAAAGTCGGCATCATACGCTGTTGCATCCAAGCAGTACTTCTACAAGGACTTCGTTACCATCCGACGCTCCAAGGCCAAAGTCCACCTCAATACAACACAGTATTTCCTCTTATTCTGCGCAAATTGTCAACGCGCATACAACTCACAAATTAGCCATTCCGAACCACGTACAAAAAGTACCTCTCACCAATGCAGATCATTCCAACTATTGGGTTCCATATCCCGCCTTGGATCGCAGACGTTCCCGAAGTATACAATCCTACCCATGCCGAGTCTGCCAAAAGATCCATCCGCTACGGAAATGCCACCGCTTTCTGCGGCTTAGTGCTGAGAAACGGCTCCAGGAAGTACGTATCCACAAGTACTGCTTCAATTGCTTGGCCCACGATCATTCCGAGGACTCCTGCCGCAGTGATCATCACTGCCACAAGTGTGGAAAGGGCCACCACACGCTGCTACACAAGGACCACCGATCTTCGCTTCCATCATGTACCTGAGTCTACTATCCTGAGGTTCTTGCTACAGATGTCTTCGCAAGGGGGGGGAGAATGTTCACGCCAAAAGGGCGTTTAATTTCGGGAGGCAGTGTCAAGCGGCAGTTTTCTCCAGATTTCTATATCTCGCTCGCTTGCACTGCCCTTCGCTCTCCCTCTCCAACTCTCCCGCAACTCTCCGCTCTGCTCTGGAGCCACTAAGCTTAGATGAATGTAATTAGTTCATATTTCCAAGTGTACCAATAAACACACGCACGTCGCGTAATAACCCGAAGTTTTCCACCGTGTTTTCAATACATATTTCCGCGCGGATTTTCGCCGCATTTCCCTGCAACACAAGCACCTTCTACTATCAAGCCACCCCCGCCCCAACAATAATTAATTTGTCTTTTAAAGTGTTATTTTTTGTTGTGTTCTGAAGTGTCGTCAACAGGTGTGTACCACCATATATATTGTGCAAGTGAAATACCTAATAATTAGACCTCGGATTTTGCATATTTGCATATTTTTATAGGATAAAGATAGATCAATTCCGAAAGCACCAAAGTTCGTTTCAATAAAAATATAGTTTAAAATGAATGGCATATTTTATTTTTTTTGCATATTTGCATAAAATGCATATATTTTGCATATTTTATGCATACATTTTTGCATATTTTTTGCATATATTTTGCATATTTCCGATATGCACTTGAATTTATTATACATAAAAAATATGAGACCTACCTACAAATTTTGGTAAAAATCGGAGCAAAAATGGACAAATATGCAAAATCCGAGGTCTACTAATAATATGTGATATTCAGCCATGAACAGCAACAGACACATTCGTCGATTAGTTAAAGAGGAGAAGGAGAAATGCCAGAAAAGAATTAGGTAAGAAGAGCAAGCGCAGCCGCCAAATAAATTAGAAGTGTCTTCTTTTGGTATGTATAATCGCATTACGAACGAATTTTTTACGTAAAGTTCACTCAACAGGGCCGCCAGCCGTCGGGTACACAGGGGGACCAACGGGAGACTCGTCCCCTGCCGTAACTGTGTGCACCGATGGTAGTGCGACTATACACCAAAAACATCAGCCGGGTACCAGCAAGGCCGCCACAGCTACGCATCAGCAGCGCAAGGCCAAGTTCAGTCGGGCTCGTTTCATTCTCGGCAAGATTGCCAAGAATGAGGCTGAGGGCAAGACTGACCAGCGCGATGCGGAGGACAAGACTCGATGCTTTGCGGATATCGCAGACTTCGAGGAATACATGAGGTCGCGCCCGGAGGCCACTCAAGCCAACACGAAAAGGGACCGCTCGCACAAGGTAAGCGATTACGCACCCAAGACCGACCTCCTTTGTGAAGAAGGCCAAGAAGTTCAGCGACGTAGCCAGAGACAGCCTCGCGATGGCAATGGTAGACGACCTGCACGACGACGGACGCCTGCTGTCGGAGAAGTGGGAGGAGATCGAGGTCAAGGTGGCCGACATGATAGCTGAAAGGCTCTCAGCCGTGCCAAATGGTCCGATCCCCTCCTTTGACTCGTCGGACATGGTCAGGGGGCACCGGGTGATCAAGTGCGATGACTCGTTCTCAAGGTCCTTCCTGGCGGAATGCATAGCCAAGATTAAAAATGCATGGGACGGCCTTAGTATTAGGCTCACCCACGCCATTGAGATTCCAAGGAGGCCGCGAGCGCGCATTTGGTTGCCAAAGGAGCAGACTGACCAAGGAAAGGTGGTGTCGCTGCTGAGGGCTCAGAACCCAGAAGTGCACACAGAGGACTGGGCGATACGAGAGCCAGCCGTTCCCCTTCCTCATCAACCAGCGCTGCCTGCCGCAGCTTGAGAAGACCGACTACACCATCCGGTACGGCCTACGGAAGGCCAAGATCAAGGTCTTCCTGGCAGAGCCGGATGATGTTCTCATGGAGATCGATGACACCAACAAGCTGTTGGATGACCTGGTCATCGACGACAAGACCCCAGACGTAACGCCCAACAACGCTGCCTAAAGTCGTGCAGATTAACCTGAGGCACAGCACGCATGCTTCAGCCAATTTTGCAGTTCTTCTCAGTGAGAGGAACATTGACATAGGCATCGTTCAAGAACCATAGACTCGAGACGGACAAATCTTTGGTCTAACACAACAAGGATATCCACCCTTTTATACTAACTCGACAGGTAGACCGAGAGCAGGTATTATTTTAAAGAATAACTATAACGCACTTCTATGCTCCAATCTTAGTACACCGGATCTAGTAGTTGCCAGATTCGTGGCGGCGGATGGGACATCGATGGTGATAGCCTCATCCTACATGGCCCATGATGAACCGGCTTCACCTGAGCCAGTCATCAAGCTGCTGCAATGGGCGGAAGACACTAAGACGACCCTAGTGCTCGGATGCGACGCTAACGCGAGGCACACATTACGGGGAAGCTCGGAAACTAACGAAAGGAGTGAGTCTCTTTTTAAAACCGTTACTCGTAGAGTAAAAGGGTATATTGTATTCGTGCAAAAGTATGTAACAGCTAGAAGGAAGCGTTTCCGACCCCATAAAGTATATATATTCTTAATCAGGATCACTAGCCGAGTCGATCTAGCCATGTCCGTCTGTCTGTCTGTCTGTCTGTCTGTATGAACGCTGAGATCTCGGAAACTATAAAAGCTAGAAGATTGGCGTTTTGCATGCAGATTCTAGGAGTTCCTACGCAGCGCAAGTTTGTTTTAAAAAAGTGCCACGCCCCCTCTAACGCCCACAATCGCTTATATAAGATTTTAAAAATTTAAATATTTCGGAAAAGTAAAAATGCAGTTTTATTGTGTTTATCAATACCTATCGAAATGTAGAAGAAATTTTTCAAATCGGAACATTCGTTAAAAAGTTATGCATGATCAAAGTTTCTATCTCCATCTACCTCGCATTCCCTTTACCTGAGTAACGGGTATCTGATAGTCGGGGCACCCGACTATAACGTTCTCTCTTGTTGATAATATTATTTGCCGCAACATCACCATATGTAATAGAGGTAACACAGGATGGGAAGAGGTGTTAGACCTCACTTTACAGACAGAATTTAGTAAATATAAGGTTGACAAGTGGATTGTGTCGAAACAAAATTCCTTTTCAGATCACAGGGACATTTTCTTCGAAATTTCGATTCCGATTAGCAAACCGGAAACGAAACGTAACCCCCGTAGAACAAACTGGGACAAATTCGGTAAGATTGTCTACTAGAAAGTTAGTAACAGAAGAATACGGGTACAAACCTCTACGACGACACTGGACAAGGAAGTAGAGGACCTAACAAACAATCTAAACAATGCATATAAGGAAACATGCAAGGTTTCATACTCTTAAAAACAACACCCTTTATGGTGGACCAAAGAGCTATGCACTCTGAGAAAGAGGGCAAGAAAAGGCTATAACTCCAGCTATGCTACCAAGGAATGGGAGCCATACAAAGAAGCACAAAAAGCATACAAAAAAGCGATATACGCAGCCAAGAAAGACTCTTGGAAAACTTACTGCGAATCGCTCGAAGGTATAAAAGACTCGGCTAGACTAAGCAAGGTCCATTTACATGGCTTGCATCAGACACATACCGCTTCTAAAGAAAGAAGCCAAAGTTGTATTTATACAAAAACCAGGAAGAAGAGGTCATACCCTAGCAAAAGATTACAGGCCGATCAGCCTTACCTCCATCCTAATGAAAACGCTGGAACGAATGATCGATATTCATATCCGGGAAAACACCGAGAAGCAGCATTTATCGGACGCTCAGCATGCGTACCGAAAGGGCAGATCGACAGAAACGGCACTACGCGAAGTAGTCTGCCACATAGAAAAATCGCTACATTTTAACCAATACACGATGGCCACCTTCTTAGATATAGAATGTGCGTTCAATAATGTAAACGCCGAATCCATACTGAGCTCCCTCAACTCGATCGACATTGAAGGAGACATCAGAGCTTGGATCGGAGTTATGCTCACGAGCAGGACGATAACAGCCGAACTGAGTGACACTTACCTCACACGCTTTGTGAAGAGAGGCACACCTCAGGGCGGGGCTCTATCGCCACTGCTCTGGCTTGTTAACATGAACGAAATATTGAGAGAGCTCAATAGCGGAGGAGTTGAAGTAGTAATTTACGCAGACGACGTAGTGCTGCTAGTATCAGGACCATTCCCAGATGTTATTAGTAACATAATGACGGGGGCCCTTACCCTACTCAATGAATTGGAAAAATCCTGCGGACTAGGTATAAACCCGAGTGAAACCGAGTTAATGCTCTTCACGCGAAGAACAAAGATCCCAACATACAGCAAACCAAAAATAGATGGAATCGAACTCGAGCTATCGGGTAAAGCTAAGAACCTAGGAGTGATACTAGACCCGAAGCTCTCGTGAGAACAGAACATCACGAAACGAGAAAAAAAGGCCAGCATAGCATTCTACTCGTGCAGGGAAATGTTCGGCATAAACTGGGGTATACATTCTAATATAATATTATGGCTTTACACAGCAGTGGTAAGACAAGAGCGTACAATATTACCAAGCTGACAAGAATACAGAGATCAGCTTGCGCGGGAGCTACAGGGGCATTAAGATCATGCCCGGCTGCCGCGTTGAACACTATTCTGGATATAATGCCTATTGAACTTTTCATAAGGGATACGGCAGCGCAGAGTGCAAGATGAGAGCGCAAGATGAGGTATCACTCTACACTGACGGCTCTAAGATGAACTGTGGTGTAGGGGCTGGAATTTTCGCTAAAAGCTGGGGGATATAATCGAAATTCCACCTCCCAGAATCAGCGACAGTTTTTCAGGCTGAGGTACTTGCTATTTTAGAAGCAGCCAAGCTTTCGATTCAGCAATGCCTCAGGAATACCAAGGTAAGGATATACTCTGATAGCCAAGCGGTTATCAAATCTCTCGCAGCAGCAAGAACCAACTCGACACTAGTAGTCGATTGTAAGTCGGCTCTTAACATACTAGCAAAAAACGACCATGTACAGATAACATGGGTGCCACAGCACAATGATATACCAGAAAACGAAAAGGCGGATGAACTTGCACGAATGGGGTCGGCAGACGACTCCTATACAACTAGTCTACCTGAATCCCTAAATACAGTCCAAGCAAGGATTCAGAACCTTACAAAACACAAGCCAGTAAAAGTTGGTCAGAAAAGCAGGGTCTCAGGAGATCAAAGCTGTGCTGGCCAACCGTCAATAGCAAAAGAACTCGAGAGCTAATAACCAAAAGTAAAAGTGATATTAGTAGGATCACGGCACTCATCACAGGCCATTGGGCCATTCGCACGGAAGCCATAAAGATGGGGCTTCCATACAACGCTAATTGTAGAAGCTGCAAAAAAACAGACACACAGGAGACACCTGAGCACATGATGTGTCATTGCCCAGCACTATACCACATCAGGGCGAGATACTTCGGGGCGTATCAGCTGGAATCATTGGGAGAAATAGGAAAGCAGAGGATAACTGCAATCCTAGGTTTTCTAAATGACGCAGGCTGGTACTGAAGAGAACGCGGACACAACAATCTACTAGGGTGTGGATCAAAACGGAGCTCAGCTCTACTTGGAGGTCCGCAGAGAGGACCTCACCACTTCTACCTACCTACCTACCTACATTCAACAACCGACAGTGTGCACAACTTGTTGCGAAGTCAAGAAGCAAGTTGCGGAAATAAATGTTAAAATTTCAAACTTTTTAACGTTAAATTTTGTTTTTGAACTATAGAACTTACAGATATTTTGTATACCCTTGCAGAGGGTATTATGATTTCAGTCAGAAGTTTGCACCGCAGAAATATATATATTCTTGATCAGCATCACTAGAC
>JBAMCF010000757.1:162500-167500 GCA_037075285.1 Drosophila lutescens | reverse complement strand
TTAGAAAAACTTCAGGAAATATTTCTTTCTCTTGCGGATCAAAAAATTATTGTTTCACATCTGGTGCGGGAACGAGTGGAAAATACAAATGTTTTCTAATTAAAGAGGAGGCCCTAAATATCGTCAACCGAAATATTAATAGTGGTGCAAAGGACTCCTACGTAAGGCTTTTTTCTTTGATATAAACATTTCAGTGAACATTTTAGATTAAAGCTATGAGATCGTTGTTGCTGCCAGAAGGGGATTTAAAAAACTTGCGGAACTCACAAATGAGTTTGTTGTGGGATTTATTGTTAAGAACCTTTCTGGAAAAAAGACCTTAACTCTTATACACATTTCTATGGTGCACTTCAAGGTAGGATATTTTTATAACAGTATTTTTAATTAAATATACTAAGTTTCTTTATTAAATTTCAATCTATTTACTTAGAATGTCATCTGTCTTTAATCCAATTTATTTCTGTCTTTTTCTGCTTTTCACTTTTAAAACATGGGTTGATGTGAACAGGCTTGTATAACAAAAACTACAAAATATATATTTAATCCCTTGCAGACGGAATTATAATATTGTCCAGAAGATTGTTACGCAGTAAAGAAGACCTTTCCAAACCTACAAAGTATAAATATATATAAAGTATATCCATTAACCAGGTCCGTCTGTCTATCGGTTCAAGTTTCAATAGCGTGAAATAAGTCTACATTTATTTGTGGGTATTGTTATTTTATATTTATGCTTTTCTAGTCACAATTTCATTCCTGAAATCTGCAAGGGTATTAAAACTTTGGCTTGCCGAAGTTAGTTTCTGTTCTCGTTATACCCTTGCAGAGGGTATAATAATTTCAGTCAGATATTGTAACGCAGTGAAGGAGACGTTTCCGACCACATAAAGTATATATATTCTTGATCAGCACCAATAGCCGAGTCCATCTAGCCATGTCCGTCTGTCCGTTTCTATGCGAACTAGTCTCTCAGTTTTAAAGCTATCGCAATGAAACTTTCCCAAAAGTCTTCTTTCTATTGCAGGTAGTACATATGTCGGAGCGAGCTGGATCGGACCACTATATCTTAAGGCTCCCATACGAATAATCAAACAAATATAAGAAAATTCATTGTAACTTTGCAGGAAGTAGGCGTTTTGATTTCTGACAACTTAAAAAGGTATTTCTTTTATCTGCAATGGTATATAAGCTTCGGCTGGCCGAAGCTAGCTTGTTTTCTTGTTTTATTTTAAAACACCAAAATCTTACTTTTTTTTAGATATTGGCTGCGTTCAGCAGAACAACATGATCACTGATCACTGATGGATTTCTTACGATAGTTCTGCTGAATGCACATGATCACTGATCATGAAAAGTAGCGTAAAAAAGTACGCTACCTTTTCTTGATACATGATACATAGCTGTTGGCGTGCATCGATAGGCGAAATATCGAGTAGAATGGACATAAGAAGAAGAATGTAAACAAAGGCAAATTTAAATGAAAAACCATGAATTCGGTTGAATCTATTGTTATTTTGCAAGAATTCTTTGATTTTGATGTGGCTACCAATGCTGTGTGCAATACCGTAATTGCGGCGATGGACGATATAGATTTAACAACTCGTCTTTTCAAGAAAAAGAGGCGCTGTGTAAAATCAAAAAATGTTTACGAAGTGACTGTCCAAAGGTACCGCGTGGACCAATTTAAGGAACATTTTAGAATGTCTCGTGCAGTTTTTGAGGTAATATACCCATATCAAATTCAAAATCCTTTATTAATTATTCTTTTTATTTACAGTCGCATCTTTTGACAGTAGCACCTAAAGTCGAAGCTCTGAAGGTACCTATTGTCCACGTTTGTTTGGAGAAAAAACTTCTTTTAACGATTTGGATATTGGCCAAGCAGGAATCCTTCTTGGCTGTTGGCGATCGATTCAACATAACCAAGAGTTCCGGTCACATAATATTTAAATTTATTGTTTACATTCTTTCTGGACTTGCAAACGTATATATAAAGTGTCCCTCCACTGCTGCGCAAGTAGCAACAGCTAGAATATTTGAGGAAAAATCTGGAGGAATTCCAGGTGTAATAAGAGCTATAGACGGCTGCCATATACCTATAAAGACACCTGTAGGAAATGCTCGAGACTTCTAATATAATAAGAAAGCAAGTTCATTCTATAATCCTTCAGGGCATATGTGACAGTACTGGTCGCTTTATAGATGTTTTTGTTGGACAACCAGGCAGAATGCACGATGCTCGAGTGTTTAAATCATGACCTCAGGTTTCCAAGCTGGCAAATGAGGAAAATCCGCTTCTTTCCGAGGACATTTATAGGCGACTCTGCTTACCCATTAAGAAAATTTTTGTTAACACCTTACAGAGATAATGGACATTTAAGTACATCGCAAACCCTATATAACGTAAGATTTTCATCTATAAGATCCATTATAGAAAGAGCATTTGGGTTACTTAAAGGTAAGTTTCGAAGGTTGAAGTATTTGGAAATTAAATCTCCTAGTTTTGGAAACTACATTATTTTGGCGTCATGCATGTTGCACAATTTTATTTTGATCAATGGTGATGAAGAAGACTGGGATAATTTCGAAAACAACGAAAGACAATTATCTGAGGCGTCTATAAAAGGAGATACTATTAAAAAAATGTTACAATAAGCTTTTTTAATAAAAACACGTTATAAAGTATATTTTGTTTTCATTTAATGAGATCTCTTATAACTATAACTATGTATTTATTTTTACTTCTTCATTTTACTATAACTATAACCATTTTTTATTTTTTTTAACTTATCATTTTGTTTAAAAATTCTTTTAGGAGATCGTTCCGCTCAGCCTGCAGCCTATTGCTTTCCTCCATTACGGCGGTCAACTTTTTAAGCTCCTCTACTTTTCCGCTCTCCCTCCAGCGCCTTCTTCTTTTGGAAGTACTGGCCCTTCTGTACTCTGGCCTTTCGTTTGCGGCTCCCACCTTCCTTGTCGCCTTCTTCAGACTCGTGCGTTTCTGCTCCGCAGGACGTTGTGGAAGTGGCGCAGGACGATTCCATTTCATCATAGTACCCGTCCAAGTACCTAGTGTAGCTTAAGACCTGCTCGTCGTTCTCCTCCTCGGTCATGTTTGTAGCCAAGGTGCGGGCACGGTTCATGCCCAAATAATTCTCAAAAATGGCTTCCATTTGGGAGAAGAACTCCCACTTTGAGGCACTTTGGCCCGTGCTGCGATTTTTCACCTTAATGTTGTCGTAAGTTTTTTTTTAAGTTCCTAAATTTTCTATCCAACTTATCTGGGTCCAGGTCGGTTATACCGTGGCCCTCCATTGCTTGTTGTATGTCGCGCCAGACATGTTTATTTTTAATTTTGGGGTTCCTGAAGTCTTCTTTTTTTGTCGAAATACAAAGCTAAAAGAAGCTTTGTGACCCCAGTTGTCCAGATTTTGATTTCCGCTGTGTAATATTAAAATGGCTTATTAGATATTCTTTATTAAAGAAAATATACGTACAATCCATTTCAGTGAAGCAAAAGAACAGCTGTTTTTGGCGGGGTGCATCGATACCGATAGGTTCAAGCTGATTACTTTTATAGCATGGTAATGTATCATGAGCATTCAGCAGAACACACTTGATCACTGATTACTGATCCATCAGTGATCAGTGATCATGTTGTTCTGCTGAACGCAGCCATTGTTTCAGAATCTGGTAATGCAGAAACATTAATTCCCAAGGCAATTCAATTGCAGAAGAAACGATTTTTTTACAATGATGAACTCAATAAAAACGTGTCAACAGAGGAAGATGTTTAATAAATTATAATTTTAAAAAATATATATACATACCTATTTTCTCCACAAAAGGGACCGATAGGTGGTCCCATTTTATTCCCCTTTTCGCCACAAAAGGGACCGATAGGTGGTCCGACAGATGGTCCGATAGGTGGTCCTTTTTGTGGCGAAAAGGGGTATAAAATGGGACCACCTATCGGTCCCTTTTGTGGCGAAAGGTAATGCTGAACTTCGCCATATTAGCACCGCCTAGGACATGCCCATGTAAAAGTGGATAGAAATTTAAATTGGGGGTGGTATGTACGGAGTTAGACCCACGCCCCCGGTGTATGACGATTTCGCTAGTTCGGGACCAGTCCCGGCGAACTACTGGGTATCTAATTTTAAATAGAAACATATACATACATTATGTGTATGTATTGTACTGCACATGTATTGTACATATAAGCAAATCGAAACGTATCCAAATATACGTGTACATTCGTATTTGTTCAAAAGTTCGAATCTTAAGATTAAAAATTAACTTGGAAACATTTTGGCTTTGCTTACAGAATTTATAGTAATTTTTTATTCTCTTCCATGGCGAAAATTAATTAGGGCTCTTACTTCTGCTACAAAATGAAAATACTTTTTGAAAAATAAAACCTTAACATTTGATCCGCAGAAATGACTATTGATCGAAAAATCATATTAATCGGAGCAGCAGTTTAAGTTTTTAAAATCCAAAACCAATTTTAACTTAAGTTGCCCTTTTCCCTCCCCTTTCCTTACAGCACTACCCCTCCCCCACACCAGTTTTCTTGGCTGTTGCTCTCTCGGCGGTCACTCTCTTGGCATCCGCAAAATGCTACGCAATAACTTAGAAAATCTAAATAAATTCGTTAAAAATACTTAAAAAAATGTTAAAAACTTGAAAAATTAAACTTAAGCATTTGGGCCACGGAATAACTATTGATTTTTAAAATCGAAAAGTTAATTTTAAATGTAGCCCCCAAATTATTGGGGATATCTAAATTTCTTTTAGATTTTTAATTATGCCTTTTCAATACCTAAAATTTGGCAAAATCAAAATTTCGAACTTCCAACCACTTTAGAAGTTAAGCACTAAATAATCTAATTTTGTTTGCTAAAAATATGGATGTTGGAGCTGTTTGGGGCCACTGGGGGGACATGTCGGATCTTAGTGGGCGCCTACGCCCCCAATGGAATACTGTGCAAAAATTT
>JBAMCF010000757.1:0-157500 GCA_037075285.1 Drosophila lutescens | reverse complement strand
AAGACTTTTGGGAAAGTTTCATCCCGATAGCTTAAAAACTGAGAGACTAGTTTGCGTAGAAACGGACGGACAGACGGACAGACGGACATGGCTAGATCGACTCGTCTAGTGATGCTGATCAAGAATATATATACTTTATGGGGTCGGAAACGTCTCCTTCACTGCGTTGCAAACTTCTGTCTGAAATCATAATACCCTCTGCAAGGGTATAACAAGAGAGAACGCTATAGTCGGGTTGGTGTCGCGACTATCTAATACCCGTCACTCAGCTAAAGGGAGTGCGAACGCTGTACTCGGGTTGGTGTCCCGACTATCTAATAATCGTAACTCAGCTAAAGGGAGTGCGAGGGAGATAGATATATAAACAATTTTGAATGCGTATAACTTTTTAATGAATGGTCTGATTTGAAAAATGTCTTCTACATTTCGATAGGTATTAATAAACACTATAAAATTGCGTTTATATATTTTTAAAATCTTTAAAGATATGGCCTCCAGACACATTTAAAAATCTTTTATGGCGATTGTGGGCGTTAGGGGGGGCGTGGCACCTCGATGAAACAAACTTGCGCTGCGTAGGAAGCCCAAGAATATGTGTGTGAAATCTTAACCTTCTAGCTTTTGTAGTTTCCGAGATCTCACTTAATTCCGGACCGATCACAAACCGATCGGAAAGGTGCATCTATTTCCTTTCGAATGTTGCCAGTTACAACATTTTTGGACCATCGGTTTTTGAGAACTGTTACATTTAAGAAAAACAAGTGGTCAAAAATCTGGCTATCTCAAATATCTTCAACACGATTATTTGGGAAATTTTTCGATCTACTTAATCGTAATCAGTGACTCAACAGTAAACGAAAAAAATGGGTCCCACCGTTTATATAAAAAAAAACAAAAATTGAGGTAGAGGCGTTCTTACAAATCGGAAAAGTCAAAACTTAAGAACAAATTAAAAACAATTTTTTTTTAACAAAATTTTGTTTTGTTTAATTTCTTTTTTTTTGTTTTTCTTTTTTAATTTTTTAAAATTGTTAAAAAAAAAATGATGAAAAAAAAAATTTTTTTTAAATAGTTCTCAAAATAAATAAAAAAAAAATTTTGTGTTTTTTCAAAACATTTAGGAAAATAAAATAAAACGTATAATCCTGATATTACCAGAAATCGACACAAATACAACATTTGGGACCATGCCTTTTTTACCTTTTTTGCCTCTTAAAACCGCGGACGCAGCTACAACTTTCCTAAGAACAAGAAGAAAGTCCAAAAAACCTTTAAGGAAAGTTTAAAAAATAGTATTAAATAGTTTTTATTTTCCATTAAATTTGATAAACATGGAAAAATGGACGTTTGGCAAATAACGCATAAGATGCGGCTGGCGAACTGCAGTATGTTTTACTTATTTTACTCTTAGTAACTCACCAATCAGTGGAAACAAGTAGCAAAGCGATTCGATACCTAGTTTTTAAGATATACTCTCCTTTTTTGACTCGTTTGTAATTATTATGATGACAAACGAGTCAAAAAACGCCAAATCTGGTATCATTTTTTGTGTTCGTATACTCGCTTTTGTCCTGGTTTTACACCAAGGTGTATGTACAAATAATCGCTATCGTCCTTGTTTCACACCATAAAAAATAATTTTTCCGTCAGTATAAAATGTATGCTACAGATTGTCACTCTTTTAATAACACTATGCAACATCAAAAATTTACCTCGATGGATGCTATATTTTTAAATAAGTCACGAATTTCAAAGTTAAACTGCGTTTTCCAAAAAGTTCCCCGACGCAAGGATTCTTAGCATAAGGACCTCAAAGTTCAAAAAATGCTGAAATTAACCTTAACCGTTTGGGAGGAATCTGATCTGGACAAACTGGCGAAAGTGGCTTACAAAATGCTCGAGGCGACAATGATACCAACTTCAACATTTTCGATCGCATCTGACAGTGCTCCGCCCATGGACAACTCTGTAAACGCCCTCGAGCAGGATGGAACCCTCAAAAATGTTGCTAATTCTATACGTTCCTTGTCACAACAAGTAAATTCTTTACAAGACGAAGTTATGCGCTTAAAGAAACCATCATCGAACCGATCGTCTTGAACATCGCGTTATCCTGGAAACATCCACGGTACGACAGAGTCAAACTCTAAATTAAGCTACTATCATCAACGTTTTGGTACCAACGCCAGAAAGTGCAGGTCAAATACGCTGGTTGACGACAGCGACGACATCACCAGCGAATTTCAAAAAAATTCAATCCAACTTTTAGATCACCGACTATACATTTACGATAAGAAATCAGGAATTCGTTACCTTATAGACTCTGGGTCAGTGGTCTCTGTTTTACCTTGCTCACTGGTTAAACAGAAGGTCAAGCCAAGCAATTTGCTATTGCTTGCAGCCAACCAAACCATGATCAGGACATTTCATCATAGCCGACGCACAGTGGCGCCTTGGGCCAAAAAAGGTGCAATAATTCAAATTTTCGACTTTGTCCTAGAAAGTTCCGACCCACGCCAATCGACAGGTAATTGATCCACAAATACAAATATGTAATCATTTTCCTAATCAGATTTTTTTTTGTAAAAGTAATGCCCCTTCAAAGTTGACAAATTTTTCACTTGAAAAAAACACGCAGTTTTTCGGTAATTTTCCGCACTTGCGGAGAGTATATCTTAAAAACTAGGTATCGAATCGCTTTGCTACTTGTTTCCACTGATTGGTGAGTTATTAAGAGTAAAATAAGTAAAACATACTGCAGTTTGCCAGCCGCATCTTATGCGTTATTTGCCAAACGTCCATTTTTCCATGTTTATCAACTTTAATGGAAAATAAAAACTATTTAATACTATTTTTATACTTTCCTTAAAGGTTTTTTGGACTTTCTTCTTGTTCTTAGGAAAGTTGTAGCTGCGTCCGCGTGCGTCCGCGGTTTTAAGAGGCAAAAAAGGTAAAAAAGGCATGGTCCCAAATGTTGTATTTGTGTCGATTTCTGGTAATATCAGGAATATACGTTTTATTTTATTTTCCTAAATGTTTTGAAAAAACACATTTTTTTTTTATTTATTTTGAGAACTATTTTAAAAAAATATTTTTTTTCATACTTTTTTTTTTAACAATTTTAAAAAATTAAAAAAGAAAAATAAAAAAAAAAAGAAATTAAACAAAACAAAATTTTGTTAAAAAAAAATTGTTTTTAATTTGTTCTTAAGTTTTGACTTTTCCGATTTGTAAGAACGCCTCTACCTCAATTTTTGTTTTTTTTTCTATATAAACGGTGGGACCCATTTTTTTCGCTTACTGTTGAGTCACTGATTACGATTAAGTAAATCGAAAAATTTCCCAAAGAATCGTGTTGAAGATATTTGAGATAGCCAATTTTTTGACCACTTGTTTTTCTTAAATGTGACAGTTCCCAAAAACCGATGGTCCAAAAATGTTGTAACTGGCAACATTCGAAAGGAAATAGATGCACCTTTCCGATCGGTTTGTGATCGGTCCGGAATTAAGTGAGATCTCGGAAACTACAAAAGCTAGAAGGTTAAGATTTCACACACATATTCTTGGGCTTCCTACGCAGCGCAAGTTTGTTTCATCGAGGTGCCACGCCCCCCCTAACGCCCACAATCGCCATAAAAGAT
The DNA here is from genome assembly GCA_037075285.1 of Drosophila lutescens. Lineage (NCBI taxonomy): Eukaryota > Metazoa > Arthropoda > Insecta > Diptera > Drosophilidae > Drosophila > Drosophila lutescens. Next base: position 153,859 of record JBAMCF010000757.1, on the reverse strand, counting down.
TTTTAAATGTGTCTGGAGGCCACATCTTTTAAGATTTTAAAAATATATAAACGCAATTTTATAGTGTTTATTAATACCTATCGAAATGTAGAAGACATTTTTCAAATCAGACCATTCATTAAAAAGTTATACGCAATCAAAATTGTTTATATATCTATCTCCCTCGCACTCCCTTTAGCTGAGTGACGGGTATTAGATAGTCGGGACACCAACCCGACTATAGCGTTCTCTCTTGTTATACCCTTGCAGAGGGTATTTTGATTTCAGTCAGAAGTTTGCAACGCAGTGAAGGAGACGTTTCCGACCCCATAAAGTATATATATTCTTGATCAGCATCACTAGACGAGTCGATCTAGCCATGTCCGTCTGTCGTGCCGAGTCAAGATGTAGAATTTTTATTTTAAAGTTAAATAAATAAAATAAACAATATTTACACTTGTACATGTGGAAACAAGTGTGGAAACAGCAATTATAAAATATTGTAATATTTTAAATGCGCAAAAAGCTAATTTGAGATTGGCGCCAACATTTTAAAAGATTTTTGTAAAAACGAGTTTGTAAATACGCGTCAAACGGCACCAATATCATCCCAATGTATTTATTTCTTTTTTTCTTTCCCATTTCCTGGTGCTATAAGGACTTCCTTATAAATTAATGCACTAGTCAGAAAAACAATATTAAATACTAGCAGGGTCGGTAGCCCGCAGCTTCGCCTGCGGAAACTAAAATTGAAAATTAAGCATACTTTTATATTTGCTACTTATTTTAAATAATATATACATAGCTCTCCAAAAACCAATTTGATAATTTTGGTTAAGATTTAAGAAATTAAAGAAAAGGTAAATAAAAACCAAATACTCTTGGAGATTTAGCTAAATGGGGGTTTTTGGAAGGTATCCACAGTAGACAACTCTTATAAGGGAAACCAATATTTATGCGAAGCATTGTTTCGCTTTATATATTTGACTAATTTAAGAAAAGGCATCAGGAAAATCAATTCGCTATTATTGCATTTTACCATTAATATGTTGTTTCAGTATTTTTGTTTTCATTAATTTTTTACCTTGATTAGAATAATATTAATAATATGAAAGGCAGGTGGAAGGGGATGCCGTGATCTGTGAAAATGTAAATTCAATATTCTTTAAGCAAAATGATATCAGTACTATCATTAATTGAATTTAAGCGAATCTAACTTCCTTAGTCAGCTGCAATGCACACAGACGCACATATCTAGGGATTGTGTTTATAAAAAACTCACTCGCGAAATATATATAAGCCACAAATTATATATATTTCGCCCATGTGTGTGTGCAACGGAGCGAAATAATGTTTTTTACAAATCAACAATTTGTCAATATCTCAACGTTTAAAAACTAATAAATAGTTTGCTGATCAGTTTTTTACATCATAAAAATAAAAGCAATTTTAAGGAAAATTTCGACTGTAAAAATCAGCTTAATGGGGTTTCTGTAAGTCTACCGATATTTTAAATTGAACGTTTACCTAAAAAAAGACGCAAAAGAAAAGATTTGCGACATAATCTATTAAAGATTATTCCGCTTGACAGAGAAAAACACGTTCGGCCTGGTTGAGTAAATATGCGTAAGTGATGGAACTTTATTTGATAACGTTAATGATGGTACGTGATACAATGTCGTGATATATCTATATAAAGTATAATGCTAAGAGATTACAGTGCTGTTTCAGTACCCTTCCTCAATGTAAGAACAACTATTATTCATTTAATATAGAGATAACTTTTTAGTAAGCTCGCAATGCTTTTGTTTTTGCAGATTTTTAGTTAATATGTCTGCAATCATCTGATTAGTTGGAAGATGCTGAAGAATGATTTGCCCTTCCTTAACAATATCTCGTACAAAGTGGTACCTGATGTCTATATGCTTAGATCTTGAATGGTGTACAGGATTTTTAGCCAATTGCTGAGCACTTAAATTGTCGGTATGCATTGTAGTCCATGTTTTGGAATCCCCGCAGCCGATCTCCAAGATAAGCCGTCTCAATGAAATCGCCTCCTTGCATGCAGACGACAAAGCCATGTACTCCGCCTCCGTGCTGCTGAGTGCCACACTGCGTTGTTTTTCTGACTTCCAAGATATCGGTCCTCCAGCTAGGTAGAAAACATTTCCTGTATGTGATTTCCTATCAGTTTTATCACCGCCCCAGTCTGCGTCCACATATCCAGATAATGCCTCCTTAGAATTCTTGTAGTGCAACTTTAGATCCTTTGTTGATGCCAAATATCAAAGAACATGCTTTACTCCTGTCCAATGCTCAATGTGGGGATCTTTATTACGTTGGGCCAATTTAGATATTGAATGTAATATATCTGTTCTTGTGCATAGAGCCAGCCACATGATTTCACCTATGGCCTTTTGGTATTCCTGCTCGTTCACCTTTTTGCATCCATCCTTGTCGCATGAGACTTGAAAACCTGCATCAAGTGGTGTGGTAGCTGGTTTGCACACTCGAATGCCGTGCCGATGAAGCAAATTTTCAATATATTGGCTTTGACTCAAAGTAATAATTCCCAATTCACCTTCTCGTTGAATTTCCATACCAAGGAACATGTGTAACTGTCCTTGGTCGACACAGTCAAACGATTGAGAGATTTTGCTTTTAATGTTTATCAGATCTTCCTTGTCTTGGCAGGCTATGAGCAGATCGTCCACGTATAGGTTAGGTTTAGGTTAGGTTGGAACGGCTGCCAGACTATCGTCTGGCACACTTAGACCTCTGTGGGTCCGTTGTGATATTTATTTTATTTTATTTATTTTTTTTTTTTTTTTTCCGGGATTCCCTGTCGACGTATACCAGAATAAGGGATAAATGGACAAGACAAGGCTCGTTTTTACATGAACTAAAACCAATTCCACGAAGAACTTCATCCAACTTGTAGTTCCACTCTCTTCCCGATTGCTTCAAACCGTAAATCGCCTTCTTTAGCAAAAACACTCCGTTCGCGTGATCTTTGTCCAGAAATCCGCATGGTTGTTTCATATAAACAGTGTCAGTTAAATCGCTATTCAAATAGGCAGTGCAAACATCCATTTGATGCAAATATAGTTTTAATTGTGCAGCCAGGGCCAGTATGAAACGAATGCTTTCCATCCTACAGACAGGTGAAAAAGTCTCGAAATAATTAATTCCATACTGCTGTGAGCAACCCTTAGCTACTAAACGTGCTTTGTACCGTTGCACTTGCCCATTGGCATCCCTCTTCACTGTAAAAACCCATTTACATCCAATAGCGCGTTCGTTGGTAGGAAGGTCTACGATCTGCCAAGTTTGATTAGTCATCAATGCCTTGTATTCTTTTTTCATCGCTTCTAGCCACAGCTCGGAATCGGGACAACTAATGGCTTCTTGGTAGCTTACCGGAAGAAATATATCGCCATTCACTGCTGCTCCCAGGACATTGTACTGTTTTCGCGGGCGTCCAGGCTTGCCCGTTCTAATAAGTTTTGGTCTTCCAGGACCCACTCGTCCAACGTCTCTGGCTGTCACCGTCTTCTGCGCTGTCCTCATCCTCTGCGCTGATGAACTCATCACTGCTGCGACCATGTTGTTCTGCATCCTTGCTCTCCCCATCCGATCGGTCGTACCCGCTTGAACAGGGCTTGCCTTCGCCATTAGAGATTAAATCCTTGCTGTCGATTTCGTCCTCTACTTGGAGCTCTGGAGTATCGCTATCTTGTGGTAGGTCAAAAGAAATTGAACCAGCAGTCGGGTCAAATGCTCGCTCGTCGAACAGTACATCCCTCTTTTCGATGACTTGTCCTGTGTTCGGATCATAGAGCCTATATCCTTTGGCTGTTCGAGAATAGCCAACCATTCGGTATTCCTTTCCCTTTTGTTGGAATTTGCTGCGTTGGTGACCTTTGTCCAAAGCTACTGCGAAAGAACCAAAAACTTTTAAATGAGAAATTGAAGGCTTTTTACCGTTCCACGCGCTTGTTGGCGATCGGTTTCGCAGGTATACAGCCGTGTATATAGCCTCTCCCCATAACGATTCGCCAAGTCCAGATTGTGTTAGCAAACAACGCGCCATCTCTACCAATGTACGGTTAGCTCTCTCTGCTACTCCGTTTTGTTGTGGGGTGTACGGAATTGTAAGCTGACGCATGATTCCATTTGCTTGAAGGAATTTATCAAAGGTTGTGTTAACAAATTCCTTTCCTTGGTCGCTACGTATGCACTTTAAGAGCTTTCCTGTTTGCCTTTCCACAAGCTCCTTAAATTCCACAAACTTTGAGAAAACTTCGTCTTTGCCTTTTAGAAAGTAAACAGAGATACGCCGGGACTTGTCGTCTATGAACGAAAGAAAGTAACGATTTCCGCCCAGAGATCGTGTACTAAAAGGGCCGCATAAATCTGTGTGAACTAGTTTCAGCACTTCACTGGCTCTACTCTCAGTTTTCTGTGGGAATGGTTGAACATGTATTTTGCTTAGTATATATGTCCTACATGATGCATTTGGTGGGATATTACAGCCTTCGATTCCACGAACCATTTCCTTTTTGAAACAATCGGTTAAACTACGAAAATTCAAATGACCATATCGCATGTGCCATAGCATTCCATCAATACTGGATGCAGCAAGGCATTGGCCGGAAATTCCCTCGAATATATACAGATTTCCAGTCCTGTTGACTTGTAATATACACTCTCCGCTCTGAATAATGCTTTTCGTTAAAATGCATTAGATTGCCTTTCCATACAGTTTGACTTACAGACATAAAATTTGCCGTCATCATTGGCACATACAGAACGTCGCTTAGGACAATGGTGTACCGATCTGTTTTAAGCTTGACCACTCCTTTTCCCTCCGCTTTTAGGAATCCGTCTCCAGCCAATCCAATCAACTCAGAATGCTCCTTCATGCTTGTAAACATCTTATCGTCGCAGCACATATGACTCGTAGCTCCGCTCTCCAAACACCACTTCGAACGACCAAGGCTATCTGAGTACAGGGCTCCCAACAAGCTGCACTGCTTTTGAACACCTGTTGGGGGTTGCTTCTTCTTTTGAGATCCATCATTTCGACTTTCGGCTTTTATTTGCCCTTGTTTTCCGCATTTGTAGCAAATGACACTCTTCTTCTTGTTGAATGACTTCGTAGCAACAAACGCCTGTGCGTGCGTGTCGTTTTCTTGAGAATGAGACCGTCATTCTCCTTCCTCTTTCACTTTGATTCGCAGCACCTCGAATTCTGGTAAGAAATCGCGCGTCTCAATGGCGACCACAAAAATGTCGTACTCTTTGGGAAGACTGGATAACAGGATTATTGCTCGTAGCTCATCACTCATCTCGATGCCCACCGACGAAAGCTGATCTAAAACTTCGCTGAAAGAGTTCAGGTGGCTGAAAACATTTTGGCCATCCTCCATTTTTAGGCTCAGTAACTGTTTGTAGAGTGATACTTTTCTAACGGGACCACTCGGCTGGTGCGCCTCCTTTAGCTTCGTCCATGCCTCAAATGCCGTCGTACAGGATTTTATGTAACTCAGCTGGGATGTTTTAACACTGAGGGTGATCATTGCCAAAGCTTTACTGTTCCTGCTCGCCCAATTTAAGTCTTCAGCGGCATTCTGCAGTTCCATCTCGCCTGAGGCCACATCCCAAAGTTCGGCGTGGACCAGTACGCTGCGCATTTGAATACTCCAAGAATCATAATTCTTTTCTTCTAATTTATCAATTTGATAAAGCGCACTCATGCTGAAGCTGTGTTTCACTCTGCTTCTTACGCCACTCCCTTTTTGCACTCGTAATGCAAAAATTACTTGTATTTCACAATTCCTGGAAATCTTTCTATTGAGCAATACTTGAGCATGTATTCGTGCTCTGGGCCCATAACCTATTAAAGATTATTCCGCTTGACCGAGAAAAACACGTTCGACCTGGTTGAGTAAATATGCGTAAGTGATGGAACTTTATTTGATAACGTTAATGATGGTACGTGATACAATGTCGTGATATATCGATATGAAGTATCATGCTAAGAGATTACAGTGCTGTTTCAATATAATCGATTTTTTAACCGCGCATTTTAAACGTGTTATGACTGTGGTATTTTCATTTTAAATGTGTTGACTGTGGTATTTTCATTTTCCCCTTGCTGTCCCCCCTACAGCAGGACATACATACATACATACATGTACGACTTATGCAAAGTGCGCCAGAAGAACATACACACATACATATGTGCAGGCAATGACGTCAGACTGGCACAACAAAATTTGAAAATATTGAGGACTTGGTGAAGGATGCTGAATCTCAAAAAAATTTAAATGCAGTTATTGGCGGGTATGCCATAAGATTATGAACATCACATTTTTAAACCATTTTAACAACATTTATAACAAAACAAGAAAGGAAGCTAGCTTCGGCAAGCCGAAGCTTATATACCCTTGCAGATCATTCTATTAATTTACAAAACGCAAAAATGTTAAATTTCCTATTATTTCACATTAATTTTTTGATCGTTCCTATGGCAGCTATATGATGTAGTAGTTCGATATTGATAAAATTAAAATCGAAATTCGAAAACATTTAAAAAGAGTCACATCCCAGAGTAGAAGAGAATACAATAAAAACCAACGAAGCAATAATTTATTTCCTATTATATTCCCATTAATTATTTTATCGTTCCTATGGCAGCTATATGATATAGTCGTCCGATTTTGATAAAAATTTATTCGAAATTCAGAATTAGATATAAAATGGTATTTCCAAAAGTAGGAGGTGATATGTTCAAAAACACCCAAGATATAATTTTTTTTACATTTTTTCCCGACTATTTCTATGGGAGCTATATGATATAGTTGTCCGATCCGGCTCGTTCCGACTTATATACTACCTGCAATAGATATAAGACTTTTGGGAAAGTTTTAGCCCGATAGCTTTAAAACTGAGAGACTAGTTTGCGTAGAAACAGACGGACAGACGGACAGACGGACCGACGGACAGACGGACAGACGGACAGACGGACAAGGCTAGATCGACTCGTCTAGTGATGCTGATCAAGAATATATATACTTTATGGGGTCGGAAACGTCTCCTTCACTGCGTTGCAAACTTCTGACTGAAATCATAATACCCTCTGCAAGGGTATAAAAAGACAGCTATATGATATAGTAGTTCGATATTGATAAAATTAAAATCGAAATTCGAAAACATTTAATAAGACTCATATCCCAGAGTAGAAGAGAATACAATAAAAGTCAACGAAGCAATAATTTATTTCCTATTATATTCCCATTAATTTTTGGATCGTTTCTATGGCAGCTATATGATATAGTCGTCCGATTTTAAAAAAATTTATTCGAAATTCAGAATTAGATAAAAAATGGCATTTCCAAAAGTAGGAGGCTCTAGGTTCAAAAACACCCAAGATAAATTTTTTTTGCATTTTTTCCCCCGATTATTCCTATGGGAGCTATATGATATAGTTGTCCGATCCGGCTCGTTCCGACTTATATACTACCTGCAATAGATAGAAGACTTTTGGGAAAGTTTTAGCCCGATAGCTTTAAAACTGAGAGACTAGTTTGCGTAGAAACAGACGGACAGACGGACAGACGGACGGACAGACGGACAGACGGACAGACGGACAGACGGACATGGCTAAATCGACTCGTCTAGTGATGCTGATCAAGAATATATATACTTTATGGGGTCGGAAACGTCTCCTTCACTGCGTTGCAAACTTCTGACTGAAATCATAATACCCTCTGCAAGGGTATAAAAATGCCAAAAGAAAGAATTAAAAAAAAAACGAATCGAATTTTGGGGCACTTTGGGGTCGTTTTTTGTTAAAAAAAAGAACCTCTTACGCGGCTCCTAATTATTTTAGTAATTAATGTGATTTTTCTAGATTTTTATGTCAATCCGTTCTGGGTGGAATTTGCTACTGACCGTTTTTTAAATACAGCCGTTTATATAGTAGTTTGATTTGATAAGGAAGGCAGGTGGAAGGGGATGCCATGAATCAAATTGTTTAACAATATGAGGCACGTGTAAGGAAGGGTAAGAGAATCAATTGATTTGAATATTTCGTTTTTTCTGAATACTTTCAATGCTATTTGCATTTTAAAACACAAAAATCTATAAGCAAATGTCTTCGATCTGTTGTGGAAATGTAAATGCAATATTCTTTAAGCAAAAGGATATCAGTATTATCATTAATTTGAAATTAAGCGAATCTAACTTCCTTAGTCAGCTGCAATGCACACACATGCACATATAAAAAACGCATTTTGTGGCTTTTATATATTTCGTCCATGTGTGTGTGCAACGGAGTGAAATAATGTTTTTTACAAATCAACAATTTGTCAATATCTATAGTTTGCTGATCAGTTTTTTGCATTATAAAAATAAAAGCAATTTTAAGGACAATTTCGACTGTAAAATTCAGCTTAATGGGATTTCTGTAAGTCTACCGATATTTTAAATTTAACGTTTACTTAAGAAAAAGGCGCAAAAGAAAAGATTTGCGATATAATCGATTTTTTAGCCGCGCATTTTAAACGTGTTATGACTGTGGTATTTTCATTTTAAATGTGTTGACTGTGGTATTTTCATTTTCCCCTTTCCCCTTGCGCGGTCACACTTAAAGTGCGACAGCAGGACATACATACATGCATACATGTACGACTTACGCAAAGTGCGCCAGAAGAACATACATACATACAAATTAATAAGTCGCTTAGTGAATTTTAGAAAAAAATATTTTTTTATTTTTTTCACTTCTCTTATTCACTAGTTTACAAAATTTCTATTAGTACCGAACTTAATTTTTACTGCTCACAATACTCTATTGGGTCGACCGATCAATTCGGATGCAAAAACGGACTAACTGATCAAGGGCCGATTATCTGATAAGCGAACCTCGGTTTAAGAGGATCTAGAGACTTCTCAAGAATTAAATAAGAGAAGGACTCAAGAGAGTCGGAATAAATTGGGTGATGCAATTATTGGTTTGATTGTGGAAATCGATTAAACAGATTACTCTGCAATTTTGGGCCTCGCTGGGTGCTGACCGGAAGATAATGTTTACATTTGGAAGACCCGGCTTAGTTTACAGTAGAAGGCCCGCGGCGCAAATGTTTATATTAGAAGGACCGCGGCGCAAGCGCAATTGTTTATAGTAGATGGACCGCGGCGCATTTGGAACTTAATAATGAATTCTTATTGGAGTGGGGAAGATAAATAAGAGCTCTGGATTTCGTGGGAAACCTGAGTAAGAAGTTCCCAGCTAGAAGTTGTTTACCAACTGGGTAAGGAGCCTGGGATCTTGGGTTGGATAACTCCCCCCATCCTAAATTGGATCGTCCCGATTCATTGGAACTGATGGATAAAGCGAATTTAAATGAGTGGTCAACTCGACTACAATTTCACCTTCAATGGTATTTGCATTGTTGGATATAATATTTTCGGGTTCTGCTTCAATATGAGCTTGTCGTGGTTTGCATATTAGATGTTTTTTTAATTTTAATAAAATTGTGAAATTAAATATATTAAAGTAAATATGATCAATATTAACGTTATTGGGATTTGACTTTGTTTAATTTGAATAAAAGGGTTTAATATGTTAATGTTATCAAAAGTAAGTTCCGAATCGTTTGACATAAGATATTCGGATATTAAGAAATTATTACATTGTTTAGCAGTGATATATTCCAATATCTTATGGTCTACATTAGTGTAGGAAATATTATTTATTAAAGTAGTGCCATTAAAGGTAATTAAAAACAAGAAAGGAAGCTAGCTTCGGCAAGCCGAAGCTTATATACCCTTGCAGATCATTCTATTAATTTACAAAACGCAAAAATGTTAAATTTCCTATTATTTCACATTAATTTTTTGATCGTTCCTATGGCAGCTATATGATGTAGTAGTTCGATATTGATAAAATTAAAATCGAAATTCGAAAACATTTAAAAAGAGTCACATCCCAGAGTAGAAGAGAATACAATAAAAACCAACGAAGCAATAATTTATTTCCTATTATATTCCCATTAATTATTTTATCGTTCCTATGGCAGCTATATGATATAGTCGTCCGATTTTGATAAAAATTTATTCGAAATTCAGAATTAGATATAAAATGGTATTTCCAAAAGTAGGAGGTGATATGTTCAAAAACACCCAAGATATAATTTTTTTTACATTTTTTTCCCGACTATTTCTATGGGAGCTATATGATATAGTTGTCCGATCCGGCTCGTTCCGACTTATATACTACCTGCAATAGATATAAGACTTTTGGGAAAGTTTTAGCCCGATAGCTTTAAAACTGAGAGACTAGTTTGCGTAGAAACAGACGGACAGACGGACAGACGGACCGACGGACAGACGGACAGACGGACAGACGGACAGACGGACAGACGGACAAGGCTAGATCGACTCGTCTAGTGATGCTGATCAAGAATATATATACTTTATGGGGTCGGAAACGTCTCCTTCACTGCGTTGCAAACTTCTGACTGAAATCATAATACCCTCTGCAAGGGTATAAAAAGACAGCTATATGATATAGTAGTTCGATATTGATAAAATTAAAATCGAAATTCGAAAACATTTAATAAGACTCATATCCCAGAGTAGAAGAGAATACAATAAAAGTCAACGAAGCAATAATTTATTTCCTATTATATTCCCATTAATTTTTGGATCGTTTCTATGGCAGCTATATGATATAGTCGTCCGATTTTAAAAAAAATTTATTCGAAATTCAGAATTAGATAAAAAATGGCATTTCCAAAAGTAGGAGGCTCTAGGTTCAAAAACACCCAAGATAAATTTTTTTTGCATTTTTTCCCCCGATTATTCCTATGGGAGCTATATGATATAGTTGTCCGATCCGGCTCGTTCCGACTTATATACTACCTGCAATAGATAGAAGACTTTTGGGAAAGTTTTAGCCCGATAGCTTTAAAACTGAGAGACTAGTTTGCGTAGAAACAGACGGACAGACGGACAGACGGACGGACAGACGGACAGACGGACAGACGGACATGGCTAAATCGACTCGTCTAGTGATGCTGATCAAGAATATATATACTTTATGGGGTCGGAAACGTCTCCTTCACTGCGTTGCAAACTTCTGACTGAAATCATAATACCCTCTGCAAGGGTATAAAAATACAACAAAATACAAATCATCACTATGGACGGCAGTCCATGTAGTGACGAAGCGCACCAGGAGAGTGTGCGAAGGCGACTACTATATATACACGAAGAAATGAAAATCTGCTGTGATAGTCCGATCGTAATGAGTAATAAACCAATCGAAAGGTATTGCAAAAACTTAAAGGATTGCATACCAAGACCTCAAGAAAATCAATTGGTTTGGGAGAGAGAGAGGTGAAAGTGAAAAAGTGAAAATTTCGAATTTTGGAGCTGTTGGGGCCGGTGGGGATAAAAGCCCCCTCGCAATGTTTTAGTTGTATTCCTATTGAAAATACCCGTCGAATGAGGGGTCATATGATAAAATCCGACGCTCCGTTCAAAAGTTATAGCCAAAATAAGATTTTCTTCTTCTTCCCAAAATGAAAATTTAATTCTGTTTGTCAGTTTGTCCACTTGTCCAAAATATGTTTTTTAAGTTCTGAAAATTTGATATGACGTTCATCACATCGATATAAAAAACTTTTGTTCTACCACTTTTGGAAAAACTAGCTAGTTTAGCGGGAAAATAGCTATAAATAGCTAAAATTCGGAAAGCCGTAACTTCTATACTACTAAAGCTACAGACTTGTGCTGCATCTCGTTTGAAAGGTATTTTGAAATGCTATAAACGCCTTCTATATGCAATTTGTGTAAATGTAATAGTTAAAAAGATATGAACAAAAGAAAATTTTTTTAAACTTTTTTTCTAGCTTTTTTTTATTTTTCTCAAAAACGGCTCTAACGATTTTCTTTAAAACCTTAAACTGTATAGCCCTTGAGATTCCTTAAATTTTGGTATATAACACATTACTGTAAAAATTCACGTTTAAAAGTTATTAAGAAACGAAAATAGCCACTTTTGCCAGCTCATAACAATTAATGCTGCCCAAGGACCGTTCATTTACAAGCCGAACAGATTAGGCCAAAAAAAAATTTTACATTTTTGATTTGCCTGAAACTTTTTTTACATGTTCTATTCGGAAAATGAGCAATCACGTGTATCAGGATTTGTCCGAAAAAAAAATTTTTTTTTTAGTTAGAATTTTTTAAGTTTTTCACAATTTGACAAATTTGAAAAAGTACCCTCTCATTGAAAATCTTTATCTCCGGTTATATGAATCCGCGTGACTTCATGCCTTTTGAATTAATTCCTCTAAAACCTCTTCTTAAAAAAAAAAAAAGTTTTTAGTTTCTTAAAAATAAAAGCAAATTAAGATTCTAAAAAATTTTGTACTTACATTTTTTATACCCGTTACTCGTAGAGTAAAAGGGTATATTGTATTCGTGCAAAAGTATGTAACAGCTAGAAGGAAGCGTTTCCGACCCCATAAAGTATATATATTCTTGATCAGGATCACTAGCCGAGTCGATCTAGCCATGTCCGTCTGTCCGTCTGTCTGTCCGTCTGTCTGTCCGTCTGTCTGTATGAACGCTGAGATCTCGGAAACTATAAAAGCTAGAAGATTGGCATTTTGCCTGCAGATTCTAGGAGTTCCTACGCAGCGCAAGTTTGTTTCAAAAAGGTGCCACGCCCCCTCTAACGCCCACAATCGCTTATATACGATTTTAAAAATTTCAATATTTCGGAAAAGTAAAAATGCAGTTTTATTGTGTTTATCAATACCTATCGAAATGTAGAAGAAATTTTTCAAATCGGACCATTCGTTAAAAAGTTATGCGTGTTCAAAGTTTCTATCTCCATCTCCCTCGCACACCCTTTACCTGAGTAACGGGTATCTGATTGTCGGGGCACCCGACTATAGCGTTCTCTCTTGTTTTTATATTTCATTGTTAGTTACAATCGGTTTTTGTAAACAGTTAGAGCCATTTTTATACCCGTTACTCGTAGAGTAAAAGGGTATATTGTATTCGTGCAAAAGTATGTAACAGGGAGAAGGAAGCGTTTCCGACCCCATAAAGTATATATATTCTTGATCAGGATCACTAGCCGAGTCGATCTAGCCATGTCCGTCTGTCCGTCTGTCTGTCCGTCTGTCTGTCTGTCCGTCTGTCCGTCTGTCCGTCTGTCTGTCTGTATGAACGCTGAGATCTCGGAAACTATAAAAGCTAGAAGGTTGAGATTTCACACACATATTCTTGGGCTTCCTACGCAGCGCAAGTTTGTTTCATCGAGGTGCCACGCCCCCCCTAACGCCCACAATCGCCATAAACGATTTTCAAATGTGTCTGGAGGCCACATCTTTTAAGATTTTAAAAATATATAAACGCCATTTTATAGTGTTTATTAATACCTATCGAAATGTAGAAGACATTTTTCAAATCGGACCATTCATTAAAAAGTTATACGCAATCAAAATTGTTTATATATCTATCTCCCTCGCACTCCCTTTAGCCCCAATAGATAGTCGGGACACCAACCCGAGTACAGCGTTCGCACTCCCTTTAGCTGAGTGACGGGTATTAGATAGTCGGGACACCAACCCGACTATAGCGTTCTCTCTTGTTAGTTTTTAAAATATCGAATTTTTTTTGACAAGGCCTCTGCTTTTTTCTATGAAAACACGTCGCAGCAAGTGGGGCTACTCTCTCACTCTTATCGGATCCTTATGGAATTCATGTTTTCTCATCGTTTACTAGTCCTTTAAAATTTTTTAATGATTAAAAGTTAAGTTTTAAGTGTTTTAACAATTTCTGAATGACAAAAAGTATTATTTTATGTGTATGTGCATATCCAAACTGTATTTTAGGGTCAAGGAATCGTTAAAATTGTTTTAAACCGTTCCATTAATGCAATTCTTAAATAAATAATTAAATTTAAATGTACCAATATATTAGCTCCTATGAGAGCAAAAGTAAACAATACAAAACATCTGATATCAAATAAAAACACCTCTTAACGAGGTAAAAAACTAGTGACGATCGCACCATCAACGTACAAAAGTTCTGATATCAACATTTGTGACGAACAATTATTACACTCGTCATTAAATACACTTTCTAAAATTTTCTCATTCGGCACGCTGCAATAGAAAATGCCTGTGAAGGGAAAAAGGCTGGAATAGTTGGCTAGGGCGGGCCGAATGAGAAAATATTAGAAAGTGTATTTAATGACGAGTGTAATAATTGTTCGTCACAAATGTTGATATCAGAACTTTTGTACGTTGATGGTGCGATCGTCACTAGTTTTTTACCTCGTTAAGAGGTGTTTTTATTTGATAAAAATACACGCCTAAAAACCGAAATTAGTTTTACATATAAATCATATAAATCGTATAAATCATAATGATACTCATTTAAATGGGTTATTATACCCTTGCAGAGGGTATTATGATTTCAGTCAGAAGTTTGCAACGCAGTGAAGGAGACGTTTCCGACCCCATAAAGTATATATATTCTTGATCAGCATCACTAGACGAGTCGATTTAGCCATGTCCGTCTGTCCGTCTGTCCGTCTGTCCGTCCGTCTGTCCGTCTGTCCGTCTGTCCGTCTGTTTCTACGCAAACTAGTCTCTCAGTTTTAAAGCTATCGGGCTAAAACTTTCCCAAAAGTCTTATATCTATTGCAGGTAGTATATAAGTCGGAACGAGCCGGATCGGACAACTATATCATATAGCTCCCATAGAAATAGTCGGGAAAAAAATGTAAAAAAAATTATATCTTGGGTGTTTTTGAACATATCACCTCCTACTTTTGGAAATACCATTTTATATCTAATTCTGAATTTCGAATAAATTTTTATCAAAATCGGACGACTATATCATATAGCTGCCATAGGAACGATAAAATAATTAATGGGAATATAATAGGAAATAAATTATTGCTTCGTTGGTTTTTATTGTATTCTCTTCTACTCTGGGATGTGACTCTTTTTAAATGTTTTCGAATTTCGATTTTAATTTTATCAATATCGAACTACTACATCATATAGCTGCCATAGGAACGATCAAAAAATTAATGTGAAATAATAGGAAATTTAACATTTTTGCGTTTTGTAAATTAATAGAATGATCTGCAAGGGTATATAAGCTTCGGCTTGCCGAAGCTAGCTTCCTTTCTTGTTTTATGTGTATTTTTTGCATTTTTTTCAACTTTTTTAACTTTGGCGAGGTGTATCTTCTAAACTAATGACTGGAACTCAATGCTGTGTATAAAAAAGTTAAAGAACATTCTATTACCTGTAAAATGAATATAATATGACCCAAATCAGGTTATCAGAACTCAAGATAGAAAATATAAAAAGGCCAAAAACGTTTTTTACACTTTAAAAAAAATTGACACCACACAAAAAAATTTAAGTGCCCATTTCTTATTCAGGGAGATGTACTTAACCGGAAAATTAAGGTTGTCTTCGATGAGGAAGAGGTCGATTTTATTTTGTAAACTGGTGTTATCAATTAAGAGTTTTCCATCATGGTGTGAGATGGATCGTGCGTTATACACTTCGCAACGGTTTGTAATAATGGGGCATTTTATATATATTATAATTAACTCTTGGTGTATGGCGATTTTAAATTTAGAAATATCTAATATGTCTGTAATTACTACAGGTTTTTGTTCGTGTTTAAAAATTTCCTGGATGTCTTCAGTGTTTAGAATTTTAGTGTTGAAACAAGAGAGAACGCTATAGTCGGGTGCCCCGACAATCAGATACCCGTTACTCAGGTAAAGGGAGTGCGAGGGAGATGGAGATAGAAACTTTGAACACGCATAACTTTTTAACGAATGGTCCGATTTGAAAAATTTCTTCTACATTTCGATAGGTATTGATAAACACAATAAAACTGAATTTTTACTTTTCCGAAATATTAAAATTTTTAAAATCGTATATAAGCGATTGTGGGCGTTAGAGGGGGCGTGGCACCTTTTTGAAACAAACTTGCGCTGCGTAGGAACTCCTAAAATCTGCATGCAAAACGCCAATCTTCTAGCTTTTATAGTTTCCGAGATCTCAGCGTTAATACAGACAGACAGACGGACAGACAGACGGACAGACCGACATGGCTAGATCGACTCGGCTAGTGATCCTGATCAAGAATATATATACTTTATGGGGTCGGAAACGCTTCCTTCTAGCTGTTACATACTTTTGCACGAATACAAAATACCCTTTTACTCTACGAGTAACTGGTATAAACATCTATTTTTGCTAATGTTATTGTATCCATTAAATTCATAAGATCGTAAGTTGGCAGACGAAGGCGGTGTTTTCTAAGCGGGAATTCTTGGTTTGAAAATACTGATTGAAGATTTTCAGTTAGGGTTTTTATTTCTTTGAATAATTTTGAATTAATTACAAATTGATCGTTATTATTACGGATTAAATCATTAATTTTATTACGAACTGCTATGAAATCATCATGATCTGGTGTTCCTGCTATCCATTTCCAAAGTGTACCTAATTCGTTGATTCCCCTTTTAGCTCTATTGGGTGTAATTTGCGAGATAAGAATTTTAATAATTGAATTCTGATTGCTTATATTTAAGTGAGTTGATTCGAGTTGAATTATGTTTTTATATAGACTTAGATTAGTTATATGGAATAGATCAGCGTAAGATTCATAAATTAGAACGTCTTTAATATACTTGTAAATAAAAAATCATGGTTCGTATAGTCCATTATTTCGGAATTGGTGGCGACTATCATCAACAATACGTATATTTTTGAATTCATTTTCTGTAATTATACCCGTTACTCGTAGAGTAAAAGGGTATATTGTATTCGTGCAAAAGTATGTAACAGGTAGAAGGAAGCTTTTCCGACCCTATAAAGTATATATATTCTTGATCAGGATCACTAGCCGAGTCGATCTAGCCATGTCTGTCTGTCCGTCTGTCTGTCCGTCTGTCCGTCTGTCTGTCCGTCTGTCTGTCTGTCCGTCTGTATGAACGCTGAGATCTTGGAAACTATAAAAGCTAGAAGATTGGCGTTTTGCATGCAGATTCTAGGAGTTCCTACGCAGCGCAAGTTTGTTTCAAAAGGTGCCACGCCCCCTCTAACGCCCACAATCGCTTATATACGGTTTTAAAAATTTTAATATTTCGGAAAAGTAAAAATTCAGTTTTATTGTGTTTATCAATACCTACCGAAATGTAGAAGAAATTTTTCAAATCGGACCATTCGTTAAAAAGTTATGCGTGTTCAAAGTTTCTATCTCCATCTCCCTCGCACTCCCTTTACCTGAGTAACGGGTATCTGATTGTCGGGGCACCCGACTATAGCGTTCTCTCTTGTTTAAAACAAATTGTGTTTAAAATTTGATGTTGTCTTTATGAATAGTACGGTTCCTATTATTTATAATAACCTTATTTGGTAGATTTTCCTTAACTACTTGTCTTTTATATCGAGAATTAAGCTTGTTTCTTTCCCCATGCTTCTTTTCAAAAATAACTTCCCTACGAGATAGTCCTTCTCCTTTCTGTGCTTGTTATGTCCCTCTAACATTTTCTCTTGTGTAGTTTTTAACAATAGAGGAATAGTATCGTGCTCAATTTTATTATAAAGTATGTCAAAGGGTTTTTGGTTGGTTGTTGAATGAATTATATTCTTGCGCGGCTCGTATTACAATTTCGGTATAGTCGGTTAAATTAAATTGCTCTTTAAGGCAGCGGGCTAATTCTGTTAATGTCGAATGTGCCCTTTCGACTTGACCGTTTGAGGTACTGTGTCTTGGGTCTGCGTAATGTAAAGTTAAACCGTTCCTTTGTGCAAAGGATTTAAATTGCGCAGAAGTAAAGCTCGGTTCATTATCGGTCATTATTACCTTGGCTAGAGGGAATTGTTGAAGAAGTTCCATTACTTTATTTTCAATATTTAATTTATTTTGGATTTCTTTAAGTACTAGAAATTTTGAATAGGCGTCAATACAAGTTATAAAAATTAGACTTTGCGCGTAATATATATCGATATGTAAATTTTCGCCCTCTTTTGATGGAATTACGGCTTCACCAATAGGAATTTTAATTGGGTGTCTATTATATTTGTTTTCATTGCAAATATTACAGTTTTTGAGATATTCTTTTAATTTTGAAAATAACTTGGGCCAGTAATACAATCTACATATTTGTTTGTAGTTTTCGTCTAGTCCTCGGTGAGCTCTACTGTGTGTTTCTTCTATTATAATAGCCTTGTCTTCATTGTTTTCTACATCTTGAAGAAATGTCCTTGTGTAAAGGAATTTATTAAGGGTCATTCCATGTGAAACGTGACAGGCCAATTTGGGTCAAATCTCAGAATCAAGCGAAACTTTTTTTTTCGATAGAGGATTGAAATATAAGGATGGGTTTTTTTTTTTTTTTATCTCTTACCGTTTATTTTTAAAAAATATTTTTTTAATTAAGCTCCGATTTTTAGGATATGCAGCACTTGAGACTCGTTTAAGTTATTTTAATAATTCCAATGCCACTTTGTGGCATATCTTAATATCTTTCAGAAAAATATTTTTAAAAATTTTTAAATTTAAAATTAAGTATTTTTTAAGAGAATTTAAAATTAGAAAACTTCTGTACGCCGGAATACACGCGGTTTCCGAATAAAAAAATTATCCCCATATTGCTTCATCAATTCTTCACAAAGTGGTAAAATAAAATTTTTGTAATCGCAATGTTTACTAATTAAGAAAGAATTAAAAGTGCAGCAAGCCAGTGCAAAAAATCGAATTAAAGTGTCTAAGCAGCTGTTCACCATGCCTACGTCACAGCGCACACTATATCCGTCCTCTTCTAACCGGCGCGCGCAAGTGAACCGCACAGTGCTTAAATTTGTAAACAAACGCGCGGAATGACATGGTTCGGCCCAAGGAATGTTGCAATCCTTTAAACAAGGAGAATCATAAATCGGTTAGACGTGGTTTAGTCCTGGTGAACGACAAGTCTACCACAGTATCTCTATAAAACCAAAAAAGTGAAATGTTCCTATCTTTAAGAAATAATAAAGAATTGTTACTGTTTTGTTATTACTTTTAAAAAATTGCGTTTGTTTACAAATTTAAGCACTGTGCGGTTCACTTGCGCGCGCCGGTTAGAAGAGGACGGATATAGTGTGCGCTGTGACGTAGGCATGGTGAACAGCTGCTTAGACACTTTAATTCGATTTTTTGCACTGGCTTGCTGCACTTTTAATTCTTTCTTAATTAGTAAACATTGCGATTACAAAAATTTTATTTTACCACTTTGTGAAGAATTGATGAAGCAATATGGGGATAATTTTTTTATTCGGAAACCGCGTGTATTCCGGCGTACAGAAGTTTTCTAATTTTAAATTCTCTTAAAAAATACTTAATTTTAAATTTAAAAATTTTTAAAAATATTTTTCTGAAAGATATTAAGATATGCCACAAAGTGGCATTGGAATTATTAAAATAACTTAAACGAGTCTCAAGTGCTGCATATCCTAAAAATCGGAGCTTAATTAAAAAAATATTTTTTAAAAATAAACGGTAAGAGATAAAAAAAAAAAAAAACCCATCCTTATATTTCAATCCTCTATCGAAAAAAAAAGTTTCGCTTGATTCTGAGATTTGACCCAAATTGGCCTGTCACGTTTCACATGGAATGACCCTTAACGAAGTTTTCTTTTAAAGGTTTTTGAATTATATAAAAGTCTTCAAGTGTACAATGTATACCGACGGTGACATTTGGATGTAAATATTATCTTAGAATTGAAATCAAATTTTCCGGAGTGTCATACTCGACTAAATGTCTAGTATTATTAAAAAAGTTAACAGATTCAAGAACTGTGAACCTAGCCTTTGTTATTAATAATTGAATCATAAACTGGTTTAAGAGTTTTTTTGTTTCTTCAATTACATTTTCGAAACTACTTTCTGCTGAGTGCAAAGTATTTTGATCGGACTCGGATGGTTCCGACTGATCGCTATCGGACAAATTGTTAATCTGTATTCGTGATAATGCGTCGGCAACTACGTTAGTTGCGCCTGGTTTATATATGACCTTTGGAGTGAAACTTTCTATAAATGAATACCAGCGTTTCATTTCTATATTTGGATTTTTATCCGAAATTGCAAAGGATAATGGTTGATGATCGGTTTGAATTTCAATTCCAATCACTCCGTATAGGTAATTTCTCAAATTTTTCAAAGCCCACACTATGCCCAATAGTTCCTTTTTGTTAGTTGCATACCCTTGTTCAGTTTTAGACAGCGTTTTTGAAATAAATGTTATTGGTTTACCTTCTTGGGATAATACCGCGCCAATAGCGACGTCCGAAGCATCTGCGGTTAATGTAAATTTTGTACTATAGTCTGGTTGAACCAGTTCTATTTGAGCAATGAGACTTTCTTTTAGCTCGTTAAAAGCTTTAATAGCCGGGTCATCCAGCTGAATTAACGTTTTTGTAGACATTCTTTTCGAGATTTTACCATAATGTCCTCCTAAGTATTTAGTTAGTGGTTTAGCCTTGAAGGCATAATTCTGAACAAATTTTCTATAATAACCGGTAAGGCCGAGGAAACTTCTTAGTTCCCGAATATTTTTTGGAGGCGGATATTTAATAATGGTGTCAATTTTTTCCGGATCCGTCTTGATGACGTTATAGGATATAATGTATCCTAGAAAACTGGTTTCGTGTTTAAAAAACTTTGATTTCTCCAAAGATATCCAAAAGATACCAAAGATAATAATATATCAATTATTTTAGTTAAATCGACATAATGTTGTTCAAGTGTATTAGAGAAAATAATTATGTCGTCTATATAAACATGGCATGTTTTACCTACTTCTTCCCTTAGAATGTCGTCCATTGCTCTTTGGAAGATTCTTGGTGCATTGGTCAATCCAAATGGCATCCTTAAGAATTCAAACTTCCCGTTATTTATTGAGAAAGAAGTCTTTCCCACATCTGATTCTTTCATTAGAATCTGATGAAACCCTGATTCTAAGTCTATGGTTGAAAAATATCTAGCCTTTCCCAAATTAGCTAGAATTACCGACGGGTCTTGCATGGGATACCTGTCGGGTATGGTACTTTCGTTCAACTTTTTATAGTCAATAACTAGTCTTAATTTAGGACTTCCGTCCTCGTTTTGGCCTTTCTTTGGTACCACCAACACTGGAGAATTGTAAGGACTCCGACTAGGTCGTATTATTCCTTCTTTAAGCATTCTACTGATTTCGTTATTAACGAAGTACGGATATTGCTTTCCGTATATAGGTCTGTCGTGAACTAAAGTGATTTCCCCTTTTATATCTGTACGAAATAGGATTTGCATGTTGATTTTCGAATGCTCAGTTTCAACTTTCTTTAATATACGGTATCTCATATCAGAACTGTTTTTGCTGATTTCACAATTGAGATTGTTTAAATTGTCAGTGACGGATAATTCAACGTCGGCGTGTTCAGGATTTTTGTATCCCAAACTATTATTAAAGACGGATAATTCAACGTCGGCGTGTTCAGGATTTTTGTATCCCAAACTATTATTAAAGACGGATAATTCAACGTCGGCGTGTTCAGGATTTTTTAATCCCAAACTTGTACTTTTGTCGGATAATTCTACGACGGCGCGTTCAGGATGTTTGAATCCCAAACTTGTTGTGCTTTGATTTGCCTCTTCAGAGTCAGTTCTGATTTGAGCTTTTTCATCAAAGTATTTTTTGATAATAAATTCTTTCAATGGAAGAATGGTTGTTTCTTCAGATAATGAAAGTTGGTTGCAAGAGCTGTCGTTATCATAAATAAATTGTTCTTCTTTATCCCCATATTTCATTACCCCTTTTTCGGTATCGATTACAGCTCCGATTTTTTTCAATAAATTGTAACCTATTAGTAAGTCTGATTTTAACCCCTCGATTTCATAAAATGTGTAACGAGTATCGAATATCGTTACCATGTGATAATATTTAATTATAGAGTATCCATTAACCGTAGATACTCTTTTATATATTGGAAGTTCGTTTTTATTTTTATAGATCCCCATTCTGATGTAGCATGAAGTTGCCCCTGTGTCAATTAAAATTTTTAGTTTTTTATTTAGCTTACTATCTTTTCGTATTATGTAGGGTAATCCTACTCCGGATTCTCTCCTAAAAAATGGTCCTCTTCGATGTTATTTAAACGCATTGTTTTATTAGCCAGTTGATTAGCTGTCCCTGTTGGTTGTCTTTTATTTTGTGGTTGATCTTGCTGAGTTGTTTGTGCCTCTGGCTTTTTATACTGATTCCATTTATTCTGGTTATAATTAGTGTTGCTATAATTTTTATAACCCTGATTGTTGTTATATGTTGGCCTATTCTGAACCTGTATGGATTCGTCAACGTCCATCGGTTCTGATTTGTTCTGTTGAGGTTTATAGGAATTCCATTGATTTTGACTATTTTGTTGGGGATAATACTGTCTACCCTGATTCCAATTTTGATGTTTATTCTGATTATAATTATTTTTATTCTGATTATCGGGTTGATTAAACCTCAAGTTGTTGGTATTCCTATAATTATTATTAAAGTTATTATAGTTATTTTGCCTGGGTTTATTATTTGAGTTTTGTTGCCCATATTGGTTTGACTCATTAGTCTTGCGTTGTGAAATTATATAATTGTTCGCGAATTGGGCCCTCAAATTGTTGCTTTCTAGTTTTTGTAATATTACCATCGCATTAGGTAAGTCTGGTGGATTCAGAGAAAATATTACATCTGAAATATGGCCGTTAAGGCCAGTTATGAACACTCGTAGTGCTGTCTTTCTATGTTTTTCATTAAGTTCAGATGTAATTGGCTTAATTGAAAACAAAATCAAGTCTTGCCATTATGGCATCAAAATTCAATACGGTTCCATTATGGGTTAGGGCATCATTGGCAATGCCTGTAATTTTTATTCGAAAAATAGATAGTGCCGAAAAGTATTTTTCACTTCCCCTTTTGTATTGTCCTATTGCTACTTCCGCCGATTTTCTCCAACTAACATAGCTATCTTCTTCGCCTTTATATTCTCGGACCGACTTAATGATTTCATAAGAAGTATCGCACTTAACGTTTGGATCAACAGCTTCTACTTGAAAATCCTCAACTTTCTTTATATTGTGATTTAATTGTGTCTTTAAACTCGCGATCTCATTCTTCAAAGGATTCAATTCATTATAAACTATTTGTGCTATTAAATCGCTTACATTAAACGTCTGGGTATTAGCCTGGCTGCTAGAAGCCACTGCAGGTAAGGGTGGAGCCATGGTGAGAATTTTTTCAAAGTCGTTGATTAACTCTTCCACCTTGTTTGTTTTTATTTAATTTTTGGAAATAAATAAAAATATAAAACTATAATTAAACAGCTCACTACTTTTCTTCTTCCTTTGATATGGGATGTCTTCTTGCGCTTGATGATCCTGTTTGGGGTCGTCGTATAGCGAGGGATGGCCCTCAGCTCTTCCTTCAATTTATTTCTTTCTAGCGAGGGATTGCCCTCAGCTCTTCCTTTTTTTGTCGAATTCTTTTTGATTTTTTATTTTAGATTTTTTTAATTTTCTTATTTTTATTTCTGTTGAGTTGAATTTGATTTTTTATTTTTGTTGAATTTGATGTTTAATTTTTTGTTCGTCCGTTTAATTTTTTTATTTTTGCTTGAAATTCGGTTTTGAGAGTATTAGTTTTTAGAGCAGCTTGTCTTTTTTGTTACGGTCACTAATTAACGAGTTGTTGTAAACAAAGGGGGATTATTATATTTATTGATTTCCTCCTTTAGCTAGATTTATCATCGGTTAGGTTTTTGAGCGGCGCGAATTCCCTTTTGTTTTTGAAAACTGTTTTGTTTTAAAACTTATTTCAGGAATTTTTAAATAGCACCGCCCCACGTTGGGCGCCAATTAAAAAGCCGCTTAGTGAATTTTAGAAAAAAATATTTTTTTATTTTTTCACTTCTCTTATTCACTAGTTTACAAAATTTCTGTTAGTACCGAACTTAATTTTTACTGCTCACAATACTCTATTGGGTCGACCGATCAATTCGGATTCAAAAACGGACTAACTGATCAAGGGCCGATTATCTGATAAGCAAACCTCGGTTTAAGAGAATCTAGGGACTTCTCAAGAATTAAATAAGAGAAGGACTAAAGAGAGTCGGAATAAATTGGGTGATGCAATTATTGGTTTGATTGTGGAAATCGATTAAACAGATTACTCTGCAATTTTGGGACTCGCTGGGTGCTGACCGGAAGATAATGTTTACATTTGGAAGACCCGGCTTAGTTTACAGTAGAAGGCCCGCGGCGCAAATGTTTATATTAAAAGGACCGCGGCGCAAGCGCAATTGTTTACAGTAGATGGACGGCGGCGCATTTGGAACTTAATAATGAATTCTTATTGGAGTGGGGAAGATAAATAAGAGCTCTGGATTTCGTGGGAAAGCTGAGTAAGAAGTTCCCAGCTAGAAGTTGTTTACCAACTGGGTAAGGAGCCTGGGATCTTGGGTTGGATAACTTACATATGTGCAGGCAATGACGTCAGACTGGCACAACAAAATTTGAAACAAGAGAGAACGCTATAGTCGGGTTGGTGTCCCGACTATCTAATACCCGTCACTCAGCTAAAGGGAGTGCGAACGCTGTACTCGGGTTGGTGTCCCGACTATCTATTGGGGCTAAAGGGAGTGCGAGGGAGATAGATATATGAACAATTTTGATTGCGTATAACTTTTTAATGAATGGTCCGATTTGAAAAATGTCTTCTACATTTCGATAGGTATTGATAAACACAATAAAACTGCATTTTTACTTTTCCGAAATATTGAAATTTTTAAAATCGTATATAAGCGATTGTGGGCGTTAGAGGGCGTGGCACCCTTTTGAAACAAACTTGCGCTGCGTAGGAACTCCTAGAATCTGCATGCAAAACGCCAATCTTCTAGCTTTTATAGTTTCCGAGATCTCAGCGTTCATACAGACAGACAGACGGACAGACGGACAGACGGACAGACAGACAGACGGACAGACAGACGGACAGACGGACATGGCTAGATCGACTCGGCTAGTGATCCTGATCAAGAATATATATACTTTATAGGGTCGGAAACGTTTCCTTCTAGCTGTTACATACTTTTGCACGAATACAATATACCCTTTTACTCTACGAGTAACGGGTATAAATATTGGGGACTTGGTGAAGGATGCTCAATCTCAAAAAAAATTTAAATGCAGTTATTGGCGGGTATGCCATAAGATTATGAACATCACATTTTTAAACCATTTTAACAACATTTATAACAAAAAAATGACAAAATAAAGAATTAAAAAAAAAACGAATCGAATTTTGGGGCACTTTGGGGTCGTTTTTTGTTCTAAAAAGTACCTCACACGCGGCTCCTAATTATTTTAGTAATTAATGTGATTTTTCTAGATTTTTATGTCAATCCGTTCTGGGTGGAATTTGCTATAGTAGTTTGAAGACAGGAAGACAGGTGGACGGGGAAGCCGTGAATCAAATTGTTTAAACATTTGCATTTGTTTAAACAATATGAGGCACGTGTAATATAGAGCAAGAGAATCAATTGGTTTGAATATTTAATGTTCTTTTAATATTATCAATGCGATTTGAATTTTAGTTCACAAAAATCGGTTACAAAATGTCCACAGTTTAAAAAGCTTTTGCTTATCGGCATTTCTAAACAAGGCAACAGGCAACCCGTTCATGGGAAGTTGTTTTTTTATTTTTGGACTTAACATTTTTTAAAACAAAAGACCACATTTTTTGTAAATAAACCGAGATTTAAGTTTGAGTGCTCGTAAAAACATTTAAAATGTAAAAATTAATAATCAAGCTTCCCAGGGGCCGAGTTTTTTTAAATTCTTAAATTAAATTTAAAGCGAAAATTGAATTCCAATTGTTTTTGGCTGAAGACAGAAGAAACACGGGCAAACGCGGAAACTGTACCATACAACGTACTTTACTTGTCCACTTCTTAAAAAAACCTCTAATCTTTAGAAGATGTTGTTCATTTAATTTTGAAAAATGGTGTAATAGAAGAAATAGCAATATTTAAGGAACGATTTAAAAATATTCCCACCCAGTCGGATGTAAGAAATCAAGCTCATGATCTCAGCAGGGCTTTATTTTCAGTTGAACGATTACTTAATTTCGATCCTAATTTAAAATAAAAGTTTAATTGTTAAAGACGTTGGCAAATTTAAGTAGGCAGAAAGAGCAATCCAGCTTCATCCCCTTGCCGAAGTTGAACAATAAAATGGAATACATCTTTGCAATTGAATAAACCCTCCACAAAATAAGGGTGAAATATTACAAATTGAGTTCTTTGAATATTTAAATTTTAATGTGACACATTATAACATGTTGATTTGTTGTCATATTTTCCACTCCCAGTCTAAAGCTAAATTGAGATTGGCGCTAACATTTTAAAAGATTTTTGTAAAAACGAGTTTGTAAATATGCGTCAAACGGCACCAATATCATCCCAATTTATTTATTTATTTTTTTCTTTCTCATTTCCTGGTGCTACAAGTACATCCTTATAAATTAATGCACTAGTCACAAAGACAATATTAAATACTAGCAGGGTCGGTAGCCCGCAGCTTCGCCTGCAGAAATTAAAATTGAAAATTAAGCATAAATTTATATTTGCTACTTATTTTAAATTTAAAAAATTCCTCATATACAGCCTATAAGCCGAAAAAAGATTTTATCATAACTTTTTTCCTTAATTTCCGCAAAAACAACAGTATATTGTCCTATGCAAACTACTTAAGAAATAAGAAAAGAAAACTTGCGAAAAAATTCCTAAAATTCTTATTGCATGCGTAAGTTATCAGCTGCACAGAACAGACACAAACAAATTCATTTTTCGACACCAATCCTTACACTAATTTTCTTCACAACATTAGTACTTTGTCCAAAACTTATTGTTTAAATATAGAATGTCATACAGGGTTGAGCATGCCATTAAATTCCAAGTCGATTAGCGTGTAAATGTAGAAAATAAACTTGTTTTCTTAAAAAAAAATAGAACAAAAATTTGCTATAAGATTTACATAGCTCTGCAACAACCAATATTATAATTTTGGTTAAGATTTAAGATTTAAGAAATTTTTTATAGGTAACGAAAAGGTAAATAAAAACCAAATCCTCTGGGCGATTTAACTAACGGGGTTTTTTGAAGGTATCCACAGTAGACAACTCTTATAAGGGAAACCAATATTTATGCGAAGCAATGTTTTGCTTTATGTATTTGACTTATTGAAGAAAAGGCAACAAGAAAAGATATTCGATATTACTGCATTTTACCATTGATACTTTGTTTCAGTATATTTGTTTTCATTAATTTTTCACCTTGATTAGAATAATATTAATAACTAGCAGGGTCGGTAGCCCGCAGCTTCGCCTGCGGAAAATAGTATTGAAAATTAAGCATACCTTTATATTTGCTACTTATTTAAAATTAAAAAAATCCTTATATTTAGCCTATAAGCCGAGAAAAGATTTTATCATAAATTTTTTCCTTAATTTCCGCAAAAACAACAGTATATTGTCTTATGCAAACTACTTAAGAAATATTAAAAAACTTGCGAAAAAATCCCTAAAATTCTTATTGCTTGCGTAAGGTATCAGCTGCACAGAACAGAAACAAACAAATTAATTTTTCGACAAAAATCCTTACATTAATTTACTTCACAACATTAGTACTTTGTCCAAAACATATTGTGTAATTAAATTCCAAATCGATTAGCGTGTAAATCTAGAAAATTGACTTGTTTTCTTTAAAAAAATAGAACAAAAAATTGCTAAAAGATATAGCTCTCCAACAACCAATATGATAATTTTGGTTAAGATTTAAGAAATTAGAGGGAATATGTTTTATAGGTAACGAAAAGGTAAATAAAAACCAAATACTCTTGGCGATTTAACTAACGGGTGTTTTTTGAAGGTACCCACAGTAGACAACACTTATAAGGGAAACCAATATTTATGCGAAGCAATTTTTTGCTTTATGTATTTAACTAATTTAAGAAAAGGCATCAAGAAAAGCAATTCGATATTACTGCATTTTACCATTGATATTTTGTTTCAGTCTTTTTGTTTTCATTAATTTTTCACCCTGATTAGAATAATATTAATAAGAAGGAAGGCAGGTGGAGGGGGATGCCGTGTATCAAATTGTTTTAACATTTCCATTTGTTTAAACAATATGAGGCACGTGTAAGGAAGGGTAAGAGAATCAATTGATTTGAATATTTCGTTTTTATACCCGTTACTCGTAGAGTAAAAAAAGGGTATATTGTATTCGTGCAAAAGTATGTAACAGCTAGAAGGAAGCGTTTCCGACCCTATAAAGTATATATATTCTTGATCCGTCTGTCCGTCTTTCCGTCTGTCCGTCCGTATGAACGCTGAGATCTCGGAAACTACAAAAGCTAGAAGGTTGAGATTTCCCACACATATTCTTGGGCTTCCTATTCAAAAAGGTGCCACGCCCCCTCTAACGCCCACAATCGCCCACTAACGATTTTAAAATGTGTCTGGCGCCCACACCTTTGAATTTGAATTTTAAAACACAACGAGGACGGAAGCTAACTTCGGCAAGCCGAAGTTTTAATATCCTTGCAGATTTCACGCAAAATGAAAAGCAAAGGAAACTAAATCTAAAATCCCAACCCTCAAGATCTTATAGCGAGTGTGGTCGTTAGTGTGGGCGTGGCACATAAGCATAACAAACTTGCGCTGAATGGAAAGCAAATAATCCTAAATTTAAAAGCCCAACCCTCTAGCTCTTATAACTTCCGAGATCCCAGCGCTATTTAAAAAAAGTTCAATTATGATGGTCAAAAATTAGACAATTCCTTCAGGATTTAAATGCATACACAACGCTTTTATGAGAATCGAGGAGGAGAGCACCTGTACCATCAAAAAAGTTCATGGTCAAAAACTATGAGAATCGAGGAGGACAGCGCTGACTATCGAAAAAAAAGGAAACTTTGTGTAATAATATATAAAAAAAAACTTTACTTAATAATATATAAAAAAAAGATTTCCTATATGTAACCAATTCAATTACTAAACGGCAGCTTTAGTATACAGTTGTGTGATTGGCAAGAACTATTACCCTGAGCAAGGTATACATAAATAAATTAGATTTGCATAGTTTCATGTCAGTAGCTTTAGTACTGCAAAAATGTCATGTAAAAATAGAAAAAAAGGGATATTTTCACAGCTTTTAACTAGGTATAGACGTTCGATCGGCACGCGCTTTTACCCTGACCAAGGTGTGCATAAAATAATACGATTTGGAAAGTTTCATGGGAATAGCTTATATTCTGCGCGAAATATCCTGAAAAACGTCAAATGTTGACCGATTTCACCCTATTGTTCCTATAGGAGCTATAAGTTATAGACGTCCGATCGGCACGCGCTTTTACCCTGATCAAGGTATGCGTAAGAGAATAAGATTCATGTCAAAGGCTCTTACACTGAGCGAAATATCTTCATTTTGTGAAAGCTATATCCGATTGTTCCTATGGGAGCTATAGGATATAGACGTCCGATCGGGTCGGTTTTCGAACTTGATCTGCGTACACATGTTTTAGGACGACTGTGAAAAATTTAAGTCGCTAGCTTTTAAACTGAGCTCGCAAACGGTATTGAAACAGACATATAGACAGACAGACGGGCAGACGGACACGGCTATATCGACTCCCCTATTGATCCTGATCAAGAATATATATACTTTATGGGGTCGGAAACGTATCCTTCACTGCGTTACAAACTTCTGACCAAAATTATAATACCCTCTGCAGGGTATAAAAATCTGTAAGAAAATGTCTTCGATCTGTTGTGGAAATGTAAACGCAATATTCTTTAAGCAAATGGATATCAATATTATCATTAATTTGAATTTAAGCGAATCTAACTTCCTTAGTCAGCTGCAATGCACACACACGCACATATCTAGGGATTGTGTTTATAAAAAACTCATTTTGTGGCAAGAAAGTCATGTCGATTTTTTTAGTAATCGTTTTTAATCTGATTTATTTACGACTAATCGAGCACCAGGGTCACACTTTTTAGTATCGGTTTAAAGCTTATTGTCTTATGTATGAAAATTTGGTAATTATTCGATAACATTTCCGAAAAGGAAAAAAAGCGGTCGAAGCTCGCGAAAAATTGTGCGAAGTGTATGGTAAAGATGCCATTAGTGATCGCCAATGTCAGCGCTGGTTTGCCAAAATCAGGCTTGGAGATTTTGGAGTTAAATAAACCCCACGTTCTGGTCGACCATCGGCCGTTTTTGACGAACAAATTCAGTCTTTGCTGGATGAAAACCGGCGTTATTCAACGCGGGAGATGTCAGAGAAGCTCAGTGTGTCGCATACAACGGTTGAAAACCATTTGAAGAAACTTGGCTACGTAAACAAGCTCGATGTTTGGGTTCCGCATAACTTAAAGGAAATTCACCTAACTAAGCGTATCAATATCTGCTATTCTCTGCTGCAACGGATTAAAAACGATCCTTTTTTGAAGTGGATCATTACTGGCGACGAAAAGTGGGTTGCTTACAATAATGTCCAACGAAAAAGATCATGGAGCAAGAAAGATGAGCCAGCCCAAGCCACATCAAAGGCCGATATCCATCAGAGGAAAGTTATGCTGTCTGTTTGGTGGAATTGATAGGGTGTAGTGCACTTTGAGCTGCTGGGACGGAATGAAACCATCAATTCAGATGTGTGGTAGTATGCACACATATTAAATATATATATCGAGCACCCACTGTACCAAGAGTACAGTGTTTATACAATTCAAGGTCTCGGTCATCAACATAAATGCCCGAAATACGAACCGCTCGCTGTGCCTTGGCCCGCACGCTGAAAGTGCAAGTGTCAGCATAATTGCAACACGAGCGGACCTCATGCATGTGCATATATCTCCGCGCTCCAGACTAAGTGAGCATAGCTATATACTTTAGAATATAAGAATATATAGGCCGTCTCTCCGCTGCCGCTGTTGGCAGCGCCGCTACGAGACTTAGACCTCTTTACCTCCTAAGTAAATTGGGCTCAAAAAGAACCTCTTATGAGCTTGGAGCGGCAACAACGGCTGCTCCTAAAAGACCCAAAATAAATTTGTGAAAAATGAACTATCTGAACTAATGAACTAATGAACTATCTGCATACTACGATTTTTATATTTACTTCGGGTTATATTTAAAAATAGGCTTTTTATAAAAACTCTCAAAAAAATTAGCTAAAAAAAATCCGTCGGAAAACCGTCCAACATGACAGTGGTACCCACTAGCTCGAACTTAAAAATACCAAATTTCGGAGTGGTTATCGAAATGTTGTGTTAAAAAATTATTTATTCAAAGGTACTATTGTAGTTAAAAATAAAACTTATTTCTGGTAAAAATTGCATGGTAAAATAAGTTGTAGTTATTGAGAAATTAATAAAAACATGCCGCCTTTGCAAAAAGGTGGCAGCACTGTCGTGAAAAATGTCCTATTTTTGCCGAAAAAATGTCCGGCTGTGAAGAAAAAAAAAGGCATGTTAGTATGGCGTAAGACGCCATATTCTTTCGATTCATTCGCGATAATATCGACATTGCCAAAGGATTAACTCAGGGCGGCCGCGTTCTTGTGACCACTGCTTGGAAGGACCTGGCCAATGAGATAAATCCCCATGGACTACCATGTAAAACCGCTTCAAGGGATTCTCCTCTGCATCCTAGCCTCTCGCAGTTTATGCCTTCACAAGTACTCTAGAGCAAGAGTTCGAGCTTTTAAAATTCTTGCCAACTTACAAATGTAAATAAACCAACGCAGCCGAGGCAAACCGCTTTTCAGGGCTGCAATATGTAGCCTGGCGGGTAATTCAAATTTTCAATTTTTTTCTTTTACTGTGTACGATATGCGCTTTAAGCAGGTATTCTTTTTGTAATTGTGCAAGAAAAACATAATTTAAGTTTAAAACTTATTGGAAAATAGTCCAAATAAGTCAAATAAAATTCGATAATTATTGAATATTCGATATTTAGTGTATGCATCCAGCCCTGGTCGTTTTTCGGTAAATTTTCCGGAACAAGGAAATCTCTCGAATTTCTGTGACACCAACGGTTTTGATCGGTTGGTTTCTAAACCAACGGTCCCCAAATCCGTCCCCGGTTTCTGTGACACCCCCGAATGTCAGGTTTTCATCAAATTGAACTGGAAAAAAGTTCACGGGATATAACATCCTTTTCAACGAACAATGGTTCGTATCGCTTCACGCGATTACCATTCGGTTTAAAAATAGCGCCAAACTCTTTTCAGAGAATGATGACTATAGCTTTCTCTGGATTAGATCCTTCGCAAGCATTTCTGTATATGGATGACTTAATAGTCATAGGTTGTTCCGAAAAACATATGCTCAAGAACTTGACTGATGTTTTCGAGAAATGTAGGCAACACAACCTAAAGTTACATCCTGAAAAATGTTCATTTTTCATGCATGAAGTCACTTTCTTAGGACATAAATGCACAGCTAAAGGAATCTTGCCCGACGACAAAAAATACGACGTCATAGAAAAATATCCAGTCCCAAATGATGCGGACAGCGCTAGAAGATTCATTGCATTTTGCAATTATTACAGACGCTTTGTAAAAAATTTTGCTGAATACTCCCGTTACATAACAAGATTATGTAAGAAAGATGTAAAATTCGAATGGACAACAGAAAGTCAAAACGCCTTCGAACATCTTAAATCAGCATTAATAAACCCTACTCTGTTGCAATACCCAGATTTTTGCAAAGAATTTTTCATAATCACAGATGCTAGCAAATATGCTTGTGGAGCAGTCCTAACTCAAAACAAAAATGGATTACAGGCTCCAGTTGCATACGCATCAAGATCCTTTACGAAAGGTGAAAGCAACAAGAGCACTACAGAACAAGAATTAGCAGCTATTCATGGGCAATAACACACTTCAGACCATATATTTATGGTAGACACTTCACCGTCAGAACAGACCATAGAGCACTTACCTACTTATTTTCAATGGTAAACCCAGTTCCAAACTAACACGAATGAGACTTGAGTTGGAGGAATATAATTTTACGGTAGAGTATCTAAAGGGTAAAGATAACTATGTAGCCGCTCTCTAGAATAACCATCACAGGCTTGAAAAATATACAAACAAACAATACAATTCTGAAAGTCACTGCCAGAAACCAAAGTAGACAAAAATCCTGCGCAGGAAAAGAACAAATAGAACTGCATAAGCAATCTATAGAGAAAGCTTCAGAGCTTCAGAAGTCATTAATAATGATGAAGTACGTAAAGTAGTGACCTTGCATGTAAATAATAAGATGTGTTTATTTAAGCACGGAAAGAAAATTACAGCAAGATATGATGTTAGCGATTTGTATACTAATGGAACCATTGACTTAGGTCAATTCTTTCAAAGGCTTGAAAAGCAGGCCGGTATTCACAAAGTCAGCCAACTCAAAGTGGCACCGTGGGAAAATATCTTTGAACATGTTTCAATTGATAATTTTAAAATTATTGGCAATAATATATTGAAATCATTGAGAGTAGCGCTACTCAACCCGGTGACCGTAATAAAAAATTATAAAGAAAAAGAAGCTATATTGTCTACATTCCATGATGATCCAATACAAGGTGGTCATACAGGCATTACAAAAACCTTGGCCAAGGTCCAGAGATACTATTACTGGAAAAATAGGTCCAAAGACATAAAAGAGTACATAAAGAAATGTCCTAAATGCCAAAAGTCAAAAACGACTAAACATACTAAGACCCCACTAACTATAACCGAAACTCCACAAAGACCTTTCGATATAGTAATTGTAGATACTATTGGTACACTTCCAAAATCTAATAATGGAAACGAATACGCAGTAACACTCATCTGCGATTTAACTAAATACCTAGTAGCAATACCTATACCAAATAAAAGTGCAAATACAGTAGCAAAAGCTATATTTGAAGATTTTATTCTAAAGTACGGTCCAATGAAGACGTTCATTACGGACATGGGAACAGAATATAAAAATTCAATTATTGAAGATTTATGTAAATATTTAAATATTAAAAACATAACTTCAACTGCACACCACCACCAGACAGTAGGTACCGGTAGATCAGGTTTTATTGAAAAATGAAACAGGGCATAAGTTAGATTTCAAATATACAGGTCCTTATAAGGTAGAACAAATGGGAGACAGAGATAACATAACCATAATAAATAATAAAAATAAAAAGCAAATAGTACATAAGGAGATTAAAACTCTTTATTTCATAATCAATTTTTATTTCATAAATATATCACGTATGGCCGTACATAATATAAGAGCACATAAGATAACCAAATCTAAAATGAGAATACACACTAATAAAAAAAAAAAATTAAAAAAAAAAAAATTTTAAAAACAAATTAATAACACAAAAAAAATTTGGCTATAAATAATATCATTTTTTCTCAAAGTTTGTAAAATTAATACTAGAAAATAACTCCATTATATTACGTTATTTTTCAAAATTTAAATATATATCTCGAGCACCCACTGTACCAAGAGTACAGTGTTTATACAATTCAAGGTCTCGGTCATCAACATAAATGCCCGAAATACGAACCGCTCGCTGGGCCTTGGGCCGCACGCTGAAAGTGCAAGTGTCAGCATAATTGCAACACGAGCGGACCTCATGCATGTGCATATATCTCCGCGCTCCAGACTAAGTGAGCATAGCTATATACTTTAGAATATAAGAATATATAGGCCGTCTCTCCGCTGCCGCTGTTGGCAGCGCCGCTACGAGACTTAGACCTCTTTACCTCCTAAGTAAATTGGGCTCAAAAAGAACCTCTTATGAGCTTGGAGCGGCAACAACGGCTGCTCCTAAAAGACCCAAAATAAATTTGTGAAAAACTCCAATAAATAAATAAATAAATAAGGGAATTGGAACATTACATGGATCTCCTATCTTATTATTGATGGCGGGGGAAACTATACACCTTTTACATGGCGACCGTGACTAAAGTTGTAGTTAAAAATAAAAAAAAACATATAATTTAATGTGAAAAATGTGCGTGTGATTGCGAGTGACGTAAATAAATGCACAAAAGCGAATGAGTGCAAGAATTTGAAAAATGCGATTGTCGATTCAAAGATCAGACGGAGGCAAGGCCTCAGCAAAACAGTGCAAACATAACACACACAGCACACACAACTATAACAACCAAATGCCAAATGCGGCCGCGTTCTTGTGACCACTGCTTGGAAGGACCTGGCCAATGAGATAAATCCCCATGGACTACCGTGTAAAACCGCTTCAAGGGATTCTCCTCTGCATCCTAGCCTCTCGCAGTTTATGCCTTCACAAGTACTCTAGAGCAAGAGTTCGTGCTTTTAAAATTCTTGCCAACTTACAAATGTAAATAAACCAACGCAGCCGAGGCAAACCGCTGTTCAGGGCTGCAATATGTAGTCTGGCGGGTAATTCAAATTTTCAATTTTTTTCTTTTACTGTGTACGATATGCGCTTTAAGCAGGTATTCTTTTTGTAATTGTGCAAGAAAAACATAATTTAAGTTTAAAACTTATTGGAAAATAGTCCAAATAAGTCAAATAAAATTCGATAATTATTGAATATTCGATATTTAGTGTATGCATCCAGCCCTGGTCGTTTTTCGGTAAATTTTCCGGAACAAGGAAATCTCTCGAATTTCTGTGACACCAACGGTTTTGATCGGTTGGTTTCTAAACCAACGGTCCCCAAATCCGTCCCCGGTTTCTGTGACACCCCCGAATGTCAGGTTTTCATCAAATTGAACTGGAAAAAAGTTCACGGGATATAACATCCTTTTCAACGAACAATGGTTCGTATCGCTTCACGCGATTACCATTCGGTTTAAAAATAGCGCCAAACTCTTTTCAGAGAATGATGACTATAGCTTTCTCTGGATTAGATCCTTCGCAAGCATTTCTGTATATGGATGACTTAATAGTCATAGGTTGTTCCGAAAAACATATGCTCAAGAACTTGACTGATGTTTTCGAGAAATGTAGGCAACACAACCTAAAGTTACATCCTGAAAAATGTTCATTTTTCATGCATGAAGTCACTTTCTTAGGACATAAATGCGCAGCTAAAGGAATCTTGCCCGACGAGAAAAAATACGACGTCATAGAAAAATATCCAGTCCCAAATGATGCGGACAGCGGTAGAAGATTCATTGCATTTTGCAATTATTACAGACGCTTTGTAAAAAATTTTGCTGAATACTCCCGTTACATAACAAGATTATGTAAGAAAGATGTAAAATTCGAATGGACAACAGAAAGTCAAAACGCCTTCGAACATCTTAAATCAGCATTAATAAGCCCTACTCTGTTGCAATACCCAGATTTTTGCAAAGAATTTTTCATAATCACAGATGCTAGCAAATATGCTTGTGGAGCAGTCCTAACTCAAAACAAAAATGGATTACAGGCTCCAGTTGCATACGCATCAAGATCCTTTACGAAAGGTGAAAGCAACAAGAGCACTACAGAACAAGAATTAGCAGCTATTCATGGGCAATAACACACTTCAGACCATATATTTATGGTAGACACTTCACCGTCAGAACAGACCATAGAGCACTTACCTACTTATTTTCAATGGTAAACCCAGTTCCAAACTAACACGAATGAGACTTGAGTTGGAGGAATATAATTTTACGGTAGAGTATCTAAAGGGTAAAGATAACTATGTAGCCGCTCTCTAGAATAACCATCACAGGCTTGAAAAATATACAAACAAACAATACAATTCTGAAAGTCACTGCCAGAAACCAAAGTAGACAAAAATCCTGCGCAGGAAAAGAACAAATAGAACTGCATAAGCAATCTATAGAGAAAGCTTCAGAGCTTCAGAAGTCATTAATAATGATGAAGTACGTAAAGTAGTGACCTTGCATGTAAATAATAAGATGTGTTTATTTAAGCACGGAAAGAAAATTACAGCAAGATATGATGTTAGCGATTTGTATACTAATGGAACCATTGACTTAGGTCAATTCTTTCAAAGGCTTGAAAAGCAGACCGGTATTCACAAAGTCAGCCAACTCAAAGTGGCACCGTGGGAAAATATCTTTGAACATGTTTCAATTGATAATTTTAAAATTATTGGCAATAATATATTGAAATCATTGAGAGTAGCGCTACTCAACCCGGTGACCGTAATAAAAAATTATAAAGAAAAAGAAGCTATATTGTCTACATTCCATGATGATCCAATACAAGGTGGTCATACAGGCATTACAAAAACCTTGGCCAAGGTCCAGAGATACTATTACTGGAAAAATAGGTCCAAAGACATAAAAGAGTACATAAAGAAATGTCCTAAATGCCAAAAGTCAAAAACGACTAAACATACTAAGACCCCACTAACTATAACCGAAACTCCACAAAGACCTTTCGATATAGTAATTGTAGATACTATTGGTACACTTCCAAAATCTAATAATGAAAACGAATACGCAGTAACACTCATCTGCGATTTAACTAAATACCTAGTAGCTATACCTATACCAAATAAAAGTGCAAATACATTAGCAAAAGCTATATTTGAAGATTTTATTCTAAAGTACGGTCCAATGAAGACGTTCATTACGGACATGGGAACAGAATATAAAAATTCAATTATTGAAGATTTATGTAAATATTTAAATATTAAAAACATAACTTCAACTGCACACCACCACCAGACAGTAGGTACCGGTAGATCAGGTTTTATTGAAAAATGAAACAGGGCATAAGTTAGATTTCAAATATACAGGTCCTTATAAGGTAGAACAAATGGGAGACAGAGATAACATAACCATAATAAATAATAAAAATAAAAAGCAAATAGTACATAAGGAGATTAAAACTCTTTATTTCATAATCAATTTTTATTTCATAAATATATCACGTATGGCCGTACATAATATAAGAGCACATAAGATAACCAAATCTAAAATGAGAATACACACTAATAAAAAAAAAAATTAAAAAAAAAAAATTTCAAAATTTAAATATATATCTCGAGCACCCACTGTACCAAGAGTACAGTGTTTATACAATTCAAGGTCTCGGTCATCAACATAAATGCCCGAAATACGAACCGCTCGCTGGGCCTTGGGCCGCACGCTGAAAGTGCAAGTGTCAGCATAATTGCAACACGAGCGGACCTCATGCATGTGCATATATCTCCGCGCTCCAGACTAAGTGAGCATAGCTATATACTTTAGAATATAAGAATATATAGGCCGTCTCTCCGCTGCCGCTGTTGGCAGCGCCGCTACGAGACTTAGACCTCTTTACCTCCTAAGTAAATTGGGCTCAAAAAGAACCTCTTATGAGCTTGGAGCGGCAACAACGGCTGCTCCTAAAAGACCCAAAATAAATTTGTGAAAAACTCCAATAAATAAATAAATAAATAAGGGAATTGGAACATTACATGGATCTCCTATCTTATTATTGATGGCGGGGGAAACTATACACCTTTTACATGGCGACCGTGACTAAAGTTGTAGTTAAAAATAAAAAAAAACATATAATTTAATGTGAAAAATGTGCGTGTGATTGCGAGTGACGTAAATAAATGCACAAAAGCGAATGAGTGCAAGAATAGGAAAAATGCGATTGTCGATTCAAAGATCAGACGGAGGCAAGGCCTCAGCAAAACAGTGCAAACATAACACACACAGCACACACAACTATAACAACCAAATGCCAAATGCGGCCGCGTTCTTGTGACCACTGCTTGGAAGGACCTGGCCAATGAGATAAATCCCCATGGACTACCATGTAAAACCACTTCAAGGGATTCTCCTCTGCATCCTAGCCTCTCGCAGTTTATGCCTTCACAAGTACTCTAGAGCAAGAGTTCGTGCTTTTAAAATTCTTGCCAACTTACAAATGTAAATAAACCAACGCAGCCGAGGCAAACCGCTGCACAGTGGTCGCTGCCATAGGCCAAAAATCAAAAAATGGATTTTGAGATATTCCAGCGAAAACCGGTTCTACGATCAGCTGATTGTCCAAGCTTTACGACACGATAGTTTTTTTTTTTTTGAATTTCTAACGGGACTTTCCAACACTGGAATGCAAAGTGCGAGAACGTGCTTACTTACTTTCAATTTGTCAACAGTGAAGTGCAACGAAGTGAATTAAAAAATTCGAATAAATTATAAAACACGGTTTAACCCCAATAAAATATAATGGACATTGTTCATAACGGTATATACTTTGTTTATACAGATACATGAATTAATAACTTGTGCTGTGTTTTGTGTAAATAAGTGGTAAAACGTGCGTCCTATTTAGTTCGTAAATGTTGTGCGTTACAATTTTTTAGGTAAAGTTTTAAGTGCTTTCCCCCGGGTTTCCTCCAATGATGTTTATATCATGTTTTTTATTAATATTTCAAGATTATAAAAATGTTTTGTTCAGCTGCCGAAACTTGCCGATGCACTTGTGCCATTAAAAAATGCAACCTTACCTCAATTATTTTAAGAGCTCTTTCTAGGAGGAAGCACTTTATTGTTTTGTGTCTGTGTGTGCTTAGTTGTGGTTGTAGTTTGTTTTTGATGTGTGTTTTTTAGTTTTATGTTTTTTAGATTATTTTGTCGTTTTATTAATTTTTTCTTTCATTAGGAACAAATACCTACTACCAGTATTCTCGAAAGCATGTTTTTAGCATTTGGCAGAATGAATGCGGCACTCAACCCCAAAAAATTAAAAATGTGCTGGATAATTTAATTGAGGGTCTTAAAAACTCAGGATATGAGCTGGATGTGGAGGAATTAAAAAAACAAATATCCTACATTTGTTATAAGATGGATAAGGTGGGCGTGGGAAATGGAGTCAGTAATCACTCCCGTACTTTTATATTACAGTTCCAAGTTTGTAAATAACTTACATTAAAAAGTTCAGCCTATTATAATTACAAGAAATGAATTTATGACTTCTGTCTCATGTGAACGCAACCACTGAGAAAATAGTTCCTATGGAAGCTATAGGATATAGTGGTACGATCTGGCCAATTTTTGTAACATATATTTATAATAGTTTTTTAGATTTTTGGTAAAAGTTTCATAACGATAGCACTTCTAGAAGTATTTATGGCCGCGGCTCCATACAAGCCCGACCACTGTGCGCTGTTCAGGGCTGCAATATGTAGTCTGGCGGGTAATTCAAATTTTCAATTTTTTTCTTTTACTGTGTACGATATGCGCTTTAAGCAGGTATTCTTTTTGTAATTGTGCAAGAAAAACATAATTTAAGTTTAAAACTTATTGGAAAATAGTCCAAATAAGTCAAATAAAATTCGATAATTATTGAATATTCGATATTTAGTGTATGCATCCAGCCCTGGTCGTTTTTCGGTAAATTTTCCGGAACAAGGAAATCTCTCGAATTTCTGTGACACCAACGGTTTTGATCGGTTGGTTTCTAAACCAACGGTCCCCAAATCCGTCCCCGGTTTCTGTGACACCCCCGAATGTCAGGTTTTCATCAAATTGAACTGGAAAAAAGTTCACGGGATATAACATCCTTTTCAACGAACAATGGTTCGTATCGCTTCACGCGATTACCATTCGGTTTAAAAATAGCGCCAAACTCTTTTCAGAGAATGATGACTATAGCTTTCTCTGGATTAGATCCTTCGCAAGCATTTCTGTATATGGATGACTTAATAGTCATAGGTTGTTCCGAAAAACATATGCTCAAGAACTTGACTGATGTTTTCGAGAAATGTAGGCAACACAACCTAAAGTTACATCCTGAAAAATGTTCATTTTTCATGCATGAAGTCACTTTCTTAGGACATAAATGCGCAGCTAAAGGAATCTTGCCCGACGAGAAAAAATACGACGTCATAGAAAAATATCCAGTCCCAAATGATGCGGACAGCGGTAGAAGATTCATTGCATTTTGCAATTATTACAGACGCTTTGTAAAAAATTTTGCTGAATACTCCCGTTACATAACAAGATTATGTAAGAAAGATGTAAAATTCGAATGGACAACAGAAAGTCAAAACGCCTTCGAACATCTTAAATCAGCATTAATAAACCCTACTCTGTTGCAATACCCAGATTTTTGCAAAGAATTTTTCATAATCACAGATGCTAGCAAATATGCTTGTGGAGCAGTCCTAACTCAAAACAAAAATGGATTACAGGCTCCAGTTGCATACGCATCAAGATCCTTTACGAAAGGTGAAAGCAACAAGAGCACTACAGAACAAGAATTAGCAGCTATTCATGGGCAATAACACACTTCAGACCATATATTTATGGTAGACACTTCACCGTCAGAACAGACCATAGAGCACTTACCTACTTATTTTCAATGGTAAACCCAGTTCCAAACTAACACGAATGAGACTTGAGTTGGAGGAATATAATTTTACGGTAGAGTATCTAAAGGGTAAAGATAACTATGTAGCCGCTCTCTAGAATAACCATCACAGGCTTGAAAAATATACAAACAAACAATACAATTCTGAAAGTCACTGCCAGAAACCAAAGTAGACAAAAATCCTGCGCAGGAAAAGAACAAATAGAACTGCATAAGCAATCTATAGAGAAAGCTTCAGAGCTTCAGAAGTCATTAATAATGATGAAGTACGTAAAGTAGTGACCTTGCATGTAAATAATAAGATGTGTTTATTTAAGCACGGAAAGAAAATTACAGCAAGATATGATGTTAGCGATTTGTATACTAATGGAACCATTGACTTAGGTCAATTCTTTCAAAGGCTTGAAAAGCAGGCCGGTATTCACAAAGTCAGCCAACTCAAAGTGGCACCGTGGGAAAATATCTTTGAACATGTTTCAATTGATAATTTTAAAATTATTGGCAATAATATATTGAAATCATTGAGAGTAGCGCTACTCAACCCGGTGACCGTAATAAAAAATTATAAAGAAAAAGAAGCTATATTGTCTACATTCCATGATGATCCAATACAAGGTGGTCATACAGGCATTACAAAAACCTTGGCCAAGGTCCAGAGATACTATTACTGGAAAAATAGGTCCAAAGACATAAAAGAGTACATAAAGAAATGTCCTAAATGCCAAAAGTCAAAAACGACTAAACATACTAAGACCCCACTAACTATAACCGAAACTCCACAAAGACCTTTCGATATAGTAATTGTAGATACTATTGGTACACTTCCAAAATCTAATAATGAAAACGAATACGCAGTAACACTCATCTGCGATTTAACTAAATACCTAGTAGCTATACCTATACCAAATAAAAGTGCAAATACAGTAGCAAAAGCTATATTTGAAGATTTTATTCTAAAGTACGGTCCAATGAAGACGTTCATTACGGACATGGGAACAGAATATAAAAATTCAATTATTGAAGATTTATGTAAATATTTAAATATTAAAAACATAACTTCAACTGCACACCACCACCAGACAGTAGGTACCGGTAGATCAGGTTTTATTGAAAAATGAAACAGGGCATAAGTTAGATTTCAAATATACAGGTCCTTATAAGGTAGAACAAATGGGAGACAGAGATAACATAACCATAATAAATAATAAAAATAAAAAGCAAATAGTACATAAGGAGATTAAAACTCTTTATTTCATAATCAATTTTTATTTCATAAATATATCACGTATGGCCGTACATAATATAAGAGCACATAAGATAACCAAATCTAAAATGAGAATACACACTAATAAAAAAAAAATTAAAAAAAAAAATTTAAAAATTTAAATATATATCTCGAGCACCCACTGTACCAAGAGTACAGTGTTTATACAATTCAAGGTCTCGGTCATCAACATAAATGCCCGAAATACGAACCGCTCGCTGGGCCTTGGGCCGCACGCTGAAAGTGCAAGTGTCAGCATAATTGCAACACGAGCGGACCTCATGCATGTGCATATATCTCCGCGCTCCAGACTAAGTGAGCATAGCTATATACTTTAGAATATAAGAATATATAGGCCGTCTCTCCGCTGCCGCTGTTGGCAGCGCCGCTACGAGACTTAGACCTCTTTACCTCCTAAGTAAATTGGGCTCAAAAAGAACCTCTTATGAGCTTGGAGCGGCAACAACGGCTGCTCCTAAAAGACCCAAAATAAATTTGTGAAAAACTCCAATAAATAAATAAATAAATAAGGGAATTGGAACATTACATGGATCTCCTATCTTAATATTGATGGCGGGGGAAACTATACACCTTTTACATGGTGACCGTGACTAAAGTTGTAGTTAAAAATAAAAAAAAAACATATAATTTAATGTGAAAAATGTGCGTGTGATTGCGAGTGACGTAAATAAATGCACAAAAGCGAATGAGTGCAAGAATTTGAAAAATGCGATTGTCGATTCAAAGATCAGACGGAGGCAAGGCCTCAGCAAAACAGTGCAAACATAACACTCACAGCACACACAACTATAACAACCAAATGTCCGAGCAACATAAACTTTTGAACTACAACAAATAAAGGAGAAACCCAGCAACCAACAACTATAACAACCAACGACACCTGTGCGATGACCGGCACCGGTACCGCCTGAGCCCAGAGGCCCCGGACAACGAAAATTCAACAAGTGTGGAAGTAATGGCAAATCCTTCTACACCAGGGGTGCTCAAAATGGCCTTACGGCAGTGCACAACACACGCACACATGTATCGACGCCGTTTTATTGCTACAAAATGAACACTGGGAGAAAAAAAAAAGTTAAATTCTGAAAAATAATAATTTTGGTTACTTCATTTGGTTATTTCACTTAAAAATTTACATTTGATCTAGAAAAGTATCAATATTTATATTTATTAAAAGGTCTTTATAATTTGGAATTAGAAATTATAAAATGCCTTTCGCGAAAATTAGTTCTTTCAGCCAACAAAACTTTGTGGCAAATTAAGCACTGACTTTCACATCTAAAATTTATTTCAAAGTAATCACTTGCCAAAGCATCACTCATTTTAACGAAATGCTAAAGAAATCCAATGAAATCCATGCGTCGCTGGTCCACAATAAACTAAACTCAAACTTAAATCAAATTCTATCAAAAACGCAGCAAAAAAAATTGTCAGTGTAGAGCCGAGAACAAGACAACAACACTTTACATTGTGAGTTGAGGAGAAAAAAAAAGTTCAATGGAATTTGTTGTTGGCTTGGCTCGCTCTTATCTATTACGGACAGCGACACAAAGAGGACTCGGGGTGTGCATAGGCAAGCATGGCAAGTGCACTGCCGTATGCTTAGTGCTATTACAAAAACAATTGTGCTCGTGTGCCATAGGAATGAGCACCCCTGTTCTACACCAACGCTGTAAATATATGACTGCGGAAGGCAATCCGGCTTGGCGTGCCGACCGGGACCGGTGCTGGCTGCACAGGCTATTTCATCTATCGTTGGGATACACTCCTAGTCTCTGTGCATCCCTTTGCTCAATAGGAGCAGGTGCCGCCCACCTTCGTGGAGCAAAGCAAAGGGATGCACAGAGACTAGGAGTGTATCCCAAAGATAGATGAAATAGCCTGTGCAGCCAGCACCGGTCCCGTTCGGCACGACAAGCCGGACCAAGGAGAAGCGAGCCGACAGCGCTTCATCGAGCGCATATTTTTTTTTAACCATGCACTGCGTTGCATAATTTTTATACCCTTGCAGAGGGTATTATGATTTCAGTCAGAAGTTTGCAACGCAGTGAAGGAGACGTTTCCGACCCCATAAAGTATATATATTCTTGATCAGCATCACTAGACGAGTCGATCTAGCCTGTCCTCTGTCCGTCTGTCCGTCTGTCCGTCGGT
Organism: Drosophila lutescens; assembly: GCA_037075285.1. NCBI lineage: Eukaryota > Metazoa > Arthropoda > Insecta > Diptera > Drosophilidae > Drosophila > Drosophila lutescens. The sequence goes on along the minus strand of JBAMCF010000757.1, from coordinate 108,935 downwards.
CCTCTGTCCGTCTGTCCGTCTGTCCGTCTGTTTCTACGCAAACTAGTCTCTCAGTTTTAAAGCTATCGGGCTAAAACTTTCCCAAAAGTCTTATATCTATTGCAGGTAGTATATAAGTCGGAACGAGCCGGATCGGACAACTATATCATATAGCTCCCATAGAAATAGTCGGGAAAAAAATGTAAAAAAAATTATATCTTGGGTGTTTTTGAACATATCACCTCCTACTTTTGGAAATACCATTTTGTATCTTATTCTGAATTTCGAAAAAATTTTTATCAAAATCGGACGACTATATCATATAGCTGCCATAGGAACGATAAAATAATTAATGGGAATATAATAGGAAATAAATTATTGCTTCGTTGGTTTTTATTGTATTCTCTTCTACTCTGGGATGTGACTCTTTTTAAATGTTTTCGAATTTCGATTTTAATTTTATCAATATCGAACTACTACATCATATAGCTGCCATAGGAACGATCAAAAAATTAATGTGAAATAATAGGAAATTTAACATTTTTGCGTTTTGTAAATTAATAGAATGATCTGCAAGGGTATATAAGCTTCGGCTTGCCGAAGCTAGCTTCCTTTCTTGTTTTCATTGCACTGCGATGCACATTTTTTTATATTATTTAAAAACTATTGTAAAATTGAGCGACATTAAAGTTGCCCAATTAGCGTGTGGCCTGAAAACCATACAAAAAACTAGGCAGGTTTTTCCATTGTTAAACAACAATTTCTCACAATACATACGGCCCAATAAGGCAAATTTTTAATTACATGTGCCAAACTAAATGGCAAATAAATTATAAATTGAATTACACGTTAAACATAAAAAATACTATAGCAGCTCATAGAAAAACAACCAAAATGGGTTTAGTAGACGTATAAGAAGTGGACTCCACAGCAAATGTCATAAATAAAATCGAGTCCAAAACAATAAATACAGATTTAACGAACATTTTATTATCAATTATTGTCTTTATTCTGAGCGCATTTATTTTGTACAAGGCATAAATCTTTCATAACAAATGTATTTCAAAAAGAGCCATACATAAAAGCCAGGCTAATGATCTCGACAAAATATAAAATATATAAAGCGCCAACAATAATTATAAAAAGATGTTCGAAATAAAATAAAAAAGAACTAATAGAAAACTACAAACAATCATATACAAATATGTATGTCCATATATTAATACATTGAATATAAATGCTATTTAATCAAATAATCTTATCTAATGTACAACAAAAATAAATAAATAACAAAAAAAAAACATATATATACAAAATAATGGAATGGGAAGAATTATATAAAGAACTAAATAATTTAAAAATTGATTTTGACAGATCTTATAAGGCATTATCAAGACCCCGGCCAGCACAGCAAAACACTGTAAGCAAGCACGCCGAAATATTAGTAAACCGCTTCAATACAGCGCGTATACTAATACACGATCAGAGAGACAGGCTAAACAAAGCCCATTGCAATGGGCCAATGCATTGGTCTCAGGTATCAAAATATTTAAACAAATTACGGGATTACCTAATAGCTATAAATCAAAGGTACGACTTAACCATTTCGGTACCAACTATCCTAAACACACCGTTAAAGTTAGAAACTAGAGAAGAGTCAGAATCATCAGATCCACCAGTACAAGCTGAGACTGACGACCCTATCTCTACAGATCCCGATATAGAGGAAAAAGATATAAACAACCTTACTATTCCGGCAGTCCTTATTCAATCTGAATTATCAGACCAGGACTTGACCGTCTCGGATTCTAGCGACAGCATTGTAGAAATAAAAACAACCACAATGCCTGAGGAGATAAATGCCCAAAGGGCATACATTAAAGAAATATCAAGTGCCATACCGGAGTTTAACGGGCAAAGGATACACCTTCAGAGATTCGTAACAGCTTTGAAGTTGGTTAACCTTACGAAAGGCATATTTCAGATTTTGGCTGTAGAAGTCATCAAATCCAAAATAATTGGATCAACAGTATACAGAGTCCAAAACGAAACAACAATAGAAGCTAAAATTAAAAAAACTGCAAGATACTATAGTCGGAGAAACATCCGAAGTAATTAAAGCCAAAATGGCAAAAACAAGCCAAAAAGGTAAAACTGCAGAAAAATTCACCACAGAAATTGACAACCTACGAAAGCTCCTAGAAGCTTCGTATATGGATGAAGGCCTATAGGCCGAACACGCTGACAAATTCAGCACTAAGGAAGCCATCACCACAATGGTCAAAAATTGTGAGCATGGCCGCCAAAAACAATATTGGAAGCAGGCAATTTTGCAACCATGAATGAAGCCGTCGCCAAGTACATACAATGTAGTACTGAAATGACAGGCAAAGCCAATTCCATATTGTACACCCAACGTGGAAATAATTATCGCGGTAATAATTATAAAAACAATTATCGCGGTAGAGGTAATAATCGAGGTATTTATAACAATACCAGATATTATCAAAATAACGGATATAATCAAAATAACGGATATAATCAAAACAATAGTTATAATAGAAATAACAATAACCAAAACAACAATTACTACAGAAGCAACAACCGTGGTGGAAACAACCGCGGCGGAAACAGCTGTGGGGAAAACCACAACGGTAATGGTGGTAACAACAACAACAACAATAACAACGTTAGGATAGCCCAAATAAATTCGGGAATCTCCCAAACACCTTTAGATACACGACAGTAAACAACATCAAAATTCACACTTTAAATTCATAAATTCACTTTATTCATAAATTCAGTCAAAATACATTCGTCACCTTGTTATGGGCTGCCAAAATAAGGAAAATAAAGATAAACAAAAATCAAAACATACCAAACGACCGCGTACCTGGGTTAGAGAGGAGCAACAGATGCCGATACTAGAGATGGCCTGGGAATGGAGAACTGGTTCCGGAGTCGTGCTGGTTCGTGGCGAAACTAGTAGAATAGTGGGCTCAAGATAGGTTTAAATTTCGGAAAACTCTCTCTCGAAAATGCAATTGAGGCAACTTACAAGAAGGGCAACTAAAGGGCAGATCAGAACCACCTAGAAGCTGAGAAAGAGTAGTCGTGTCTCTGGAAACAAAATTCCAAAGTGAGAGTGCAAGTTTTAGATAGAAAATATAAATTAAAGTGCTTTTGTGTTCGCAGCTTCCGGCGCCAAATTCGATATCTGGGAGTCTGCAAGGAAAGGAATTAAACTGGGAGAAATCTATTGGAAATTTGATTATCGCCGCCCACATCTGGGTGGTGGCAGGTTTTTTTATTTTAAGTTTAGTTTTAAAGTTAATAAAACCACGAATATAATCAACCATAACCACCCACTACAAACTACAAACTACAAATCTACTTCTACATAAATTAAAATACTCATGTAACCCTATATATATATTATTTATTCATTTATTTATACTTATAACTATTTATTCATGTGTGATGTAATCGTCCCTGTGGTACCCAGGTTAGGGAATTGTGAAGTTAAATGAATGTTGTTTATAAGCATTTTGTAAATTAAAGTGGAAAGAAAATGAGCGAGTAGAGTGTTAAAATGGGGTGAGGTGACGCATAACAGACCCAGTATCCAGTGTCGGGGAATTGGTTAAAAGATACAGCAGCTCAAGGATGGGAGGGTATATTTCGCGGCCATCAACAGCAGGTCCGCAGTCCTTATTTCCATTCATTTTTAAAGTTGTCATCAAGTCTGAAGAAAATAAATAATTACTGTGTGCCGACAAATCCAACTATCGTGGTCATACTCACGCTTGGGAAATCCGATTGCTAGCCGGAATCCGATGGTTGGATCACCAAAATAAGTCGAGACATAACAGAGTGGCGCCCAAAGAAAACATAATAAAAAGACAGAAAAAAAGGAAGAGAATCTCCGGCTGGTCCTCGACACCTAGTGGTGGTCCTGGATAATTGCTACCAAGAGCAAATCTTAGAAGTCCCACTAGGAGGCGAGAGACACAGCCACGTAGGATGATCGCTGAGATGCCCACGACCGGGACCCCGACAGGAGACAGAAATATCCTGGTTCGGCGCGGCCCATCAAGGGCGTCGGAAGAAGAAGTCTATGAACACCTATAAAGACGGCGAAAAGTCAGTATCAACCAAAAGGAAAAAGGTTGCTGGAAGCAACACACAGGTAGTCCGGCCAAAGAAGGTGAAAGCTACTGAAAAGAAACAAGAAGGTTTAGGAATATGAAAGTACAGTGGGCTGGGTAAAATATTCGTCACTCACCCTACCTAGCAGACAAAAGAGAAAAACAGAAAAGTTAAGAAAAAGAAGGGAAGAAAAGATATGTCAGAAGGCGAAAGAAACAGGCAGACATTCAATAGAAAAATTAGAAATCCGACATAATGACTCCGCCAGCTACACGTTCCCAAGCCAATCAGAAAGTAAACCGAGAGATAAAGCATATCACTCCTCCCCAGGGATTTATGATGGATGGTAGCACAGCCTTTGAAATCAGCGACCAGCAGGATATGACGGGAGCAGTGGGGGGCGTGGAAGCACATACTAGCGACGGGGTTCCCCGCGGCGACCAACACAATTTCACTAGCGATGAGGAAGGGAAGAGTCCTGTGCATTTAGGTAAAGAAATAGAGTCAGCCATTAATTTAGCTCTATTACAAGCTCATGAAACTTACCGTAAAGCGGCGTCCATTGAGGTCTCTGCTTTCCAGAAGCAAATGCAACAGGATATGATGAATTTTATGAAGGAAATTAATCAGATTGTCCGCCCTACCGTGAAGGCACAGGCAGACACTCAGGAGCCGTATCCTAGACCATCGATGGAAGCAGCAATGCCTAATCCAGCGCAGCAGCGATCTGATGGCAGACTCTGGGAAGAGCAACAGAGGGTATGGGCGGGTTGGCATCAGTATAGCCAACCACCGCCTTTGTTTAGGCCAGGAGTTTCAGCGGCCGGAAGATCGGATGGGAATCCAAGTGGCGGGCATAGGGATTACAAACCCGAGATGAGCCATCCCAGGAAGTGGGGTATATCCTTCGATGTCGGACCTAGGGGAATGCCAATTGGTGAATTTATATTCCGGATAGAGCATCTACAGATGGCTTACCAAGTCACGTGGGAAGAGGTCCTTCGATCTTTTCACTGCCTGGTAGATGGTCAGGCCAAGGAGTGGTTTTGGATGCACATTCGCACAACGGGATTGAGGGATTGGCCAAATCTAAAAAACGCGCTGCAACAACGTTTCCAAACGCTGCGTTCGAACTTCGAGCGTGAGCGAGAACTACGCGAGCGAAAGCAACGACCAGGAGAGAGCGTGGATGAGTATCTGCAGGCGATGATGAGCCTCCGATCCCAGTTGGACATCAACATGTCCGACCACGACCTAATAAGGACAATTAAAGTGAACATCAGAGACGGGATATCGAGGATAATATATCCGATGTGGTTAACTAACCTGGAACAGCTGAGGGAGGAATGCCACGAAGCCGAGAGGGTTTTGGCCAATCGCTGGTCGCGCACATCCGGGATGCAAGAGCACCAGAGACCACCGAGGGAGAAGCACCAGGTTCACGAGGCGTACGTATCCCAGGAGACAGACGAGGACTCCGAGTTTGTAGAGGCCATTTCCCGGGGCAGAGAAGGCGGAACGCAAAGTACGCTGGTCTGCTACAATTGCTCCATGCCGGGACACACGTATTACACGTGCGACTCGGAGGTCCTTAATAAGTTCTGCTACAGATGCGGCCGACAGGGAGTACGTTTCACTCGGTGTCCGAAATGTCAGGCGGGAAACGCGAGATGGAGCTTGACGCAACCGGAGGAGTCCCGCTCCCATCCCAAGACGACAAATTAACTGCCTCCGAGGATCTGAAAGAGATGTTAAAAGATAAATATAAGTCAGTGTTTAAGAAGATATTAATAAATAAAAATGTAAACAAGGCAAATATAGGGAAAAACAAGAGAGAACGCTATAGTCGGGTTGGTGTCCCGACTATCTAATACCCGTCACTCAGCTAAAGGGAGTGTGAACGCTGTACTCCGGTTGGTGTCCCGACTATCTATTGGGGCTAAAGGGAGTGCGAGGGAGATAGATATATAAACAATTTTGATTGCGTATAACTTTTTAATGAATGGTCCGATTTGAAAAATGTCTTCTACATTTCGATAGGTATTAATAAACACTATAAAATTGCGTTGATATATTTTTTAAAATCTTAAAAGATGTGGCCTCCAGACACATTTGAAAATCGTTTATGGCGATTGTGGGCGTTAGGGGGGGCGTGGCACCTCGATGAAACAAACTTGCGCTGCGTAGGAAGCCCACGAATATGTGTGTGAAATCTCAACCTTCTAGCTTTTATAGTTTCCGAGATCTCAGCGTTCATACAGACAGACAGACGGACAGACGGACAGACGGACATGGCTAGATCGACTCGGCTAGTGATCCTGATCAAGAATATATATACTTTATGGGGTCGGAAACGCTTCCTTCTAGCTGTTACATACTTTTGCACGAATACAATATACCCTTTTACTCTACGAGTAACGGGTATAAAAATACGTGGCCAGACCTATTGAAGAGAGGGAACGCGACTATCAACAGGCAAGGGAAAGGATATTTGGAGAACCAAGGGGAGATAGCCGTTCCCGCAAGTCGTCGAGGATAATCCGAGCCCGGAGGCGTTACCAGCAACGAAAACAGGAACGAAGAGAGGTCTGCACAGCTATAATATCAGCAGCTACGACGGAGAACCGAGCGTTTGCCGAGGTATTGGTTGCAAATCATCCAATGCAGGGGCTACTTGACACAGGAGCATCGAAGAGCATCCTAGGAGACGGGTGTATGGACCTGGTAAAGCGGCTGAAACTAGAAGTTTTGAAAGTGAGATCAACAGTACAGACAGCAGGCGGTGCAACACACCGGATAGCGGGTCGCATAGAGGTGGACGTTTGCTATGAACAGGAAACTCACCGCATATCATTGCTCCTATGTCCCTCACTGCGGCAAAAACTGTATTTGGGAATAGACTTTTGGCGGAAGTTTTCATTAGCTCCGGACGTCGTAGGGGAGCGAACCGGTGTAACCACACATCCTGTCTGAGGAAGAGAAAACACAGTTGGAGTTAGTGCAGGATAAGTTTCTAACTTACGAAAGACACGTCATGGGACTGACGAAATTGGAAACGCATTCCATACAACTGGAGGCAGGAACAGTTCCAGTGAAGGAAAGGTTCTATCCGGTGTCACCAAAAGTCCAGGAATTGCTCTATGCGGAAGTAGACGAAATGTTGCGATTAGGTGTAATCGAGACTAGTGAAAGCCCATGGAACAATAGAGTTACTCTGGTCCAAAAACCTGGGAAAAACCGGTTATGCTTAGATGCGAGGAAACTCAATAAGGTAACGATCAAGGATGCTTACCCATTGCAGAATATAGAATCGATTCTGAGCCGTGTGGATGAAACCATTTACATTTATAGCAGGCTACATTAGAATTACGCATTAGGAATATTGCGCATTATTGAAATTGCGCATTAGTATACACATTTCTGTGATATTGTTGTTGTTTACTTTTAAGTTCTGTTAGAATGTATAAGATAGTTGTCTCTCTCTTATACATGTTAACCGATCTGTTAGAACATATATAGCTATCTCACTCTCTGGAAAAGGAGATGAGAGAGAACAAGAGAACAGGGTTGTTGGAAAGCTGCGATCACGCAGCGGAGGCAGTCTAAAGCGAAACGTGAACGAGAGAACATCAAGTATAAAGACAAATAAAAATAAAGAAAACTAATATCTACACAAGTGTTCTTCTTTCGTCCACAAAATCAGAAGTGGTTAAAAAGCCTACGTCAAAATGGACAAAAACATTGAATTTATAAACGCTAGAGCAGTGCTATTAAAAAAGTGGCTGGCGTCAGTAAATTTGGTCACCACGGGGTCCAAAGCGGAGTTGTGGGCTCGGTGGCTGCAAGTACCGGAAAGTGTGCGGCAGAAGATAGAAGCGGAGGAGTCCGAAAAAGCCAAAGGCAAACAGGACGAATCTGACGAAGTTGATGGAGCCATTGGTGGACAGGGCGAATCAGCGATCGCACAAATGGAGCAGAACATAGTGCAACCAGCGGCTCCAATGTTTAAAGTCGAGCATTTGGCATTCCTAAGAATGTTAGATTCGGAGATGAAAGCAGCAATGGATTTTCTCGGAAAAATGCACCTTCCTGGAAATTCGTATATTCCAACAAGAATTATTTTGCCATGCGACAGTGATGGCAGAGATGATGTTGACGGCGACAGTGATGGCAGAGATGATGTTGTCGGCGACAGTGATGGCAAAGGCGGCGACGATGATGGCAAAGGCGGCGACAGTGATGGCAAAGGCGACGACAGTGATGGCAAGGGCGGCGACGGTGATGGCAGCGGCAGAGGTTTTACCGTCAAAAACAACGACGACAGGAATGGTGGCGCCGGAGACAAAAAGTGCACCGAACAAATTGACAAGAAGAAGCCTGTTGGTGTTAATAAAAATGATTGGTATTCGTCAGCACTGGCGTTTGCGAAGGAAATTGTATTCGAATTCTCGGACCAAGCAGGAGTACATAACTGGATCAAGCAACTGGAAAACGTATCGAATTTGTACCAGCTCAGCGATATGCAGCAGCATTTGTTGTGCATCGCTAAATTGAAGGGTGACGCATTGCAGTGGCTGCATGCAGATCCCAACCGTATTAGTATGCCAGTTGGAGTTTTATTGGAAGATTTGGCACTGGCGTTTGGTGGAAAAATGTCAAAAGCAGAACAGCGCCGAGTTTTCGAAAGTCGTGTGTGGAAACCGGAGGAGCGTTTCACTGTCTATTACGATGACAAAATGATGCTTGCCAGGGAAATCAATATAGACATGGAGGAGCTGCTTGATGGATTGATCGAAGGAATACCGATGGAAAGCATGCGCATACAGGCGCGTGTGCAATGTTTTCAAGGTCCAACTCAGATGCTGCGAGCGTTTGCGCAGATCTCACTGCCCAAAAAGAGAGTGATGAGCAGCGTTAAATTGGAAAAAGAGAAGTCGTCGTTTGTGGTACCCAAGGATTCACGGTGCCACAACTGTAACTCCAAGGGTCATTGGGCCAAGGATTGCTGGAAGCCGAAGCGTGTACCAGGATCATGCTACGCGTGCGGAGAAATGGGCCACATGGTAGCTGAATGCAAAATGAAGAAAAGTGGAGACGTCAACCAATATGTAAGATTATTTAGAATATTTTTTCAAACTCAAAATTTAAAATCAATTATCACAGAAAGCCTCATAGACTCAGGAAGCCCAATTTCGTTTATAAAATTTAGAGAAATCCCCAATGAAGTAAAGTTAGAGCCGGTAAACACGGTATATTATGGTTTAAACAAGAGTGTACTAAATTGTTTTGGAAAAACTTTAGTTTATATTAAAAAGAACTCAATAAATGTTTATTTTTATTTAAATGTGGTGGATAATGAGTCTATGGGCTTTGATGTTGTGTTAGGACGAGACTTTATGGATGCATGTAATTTAAATATTGATCTAAACGCTTTGAAAATGGTAACAGTGGAAAAAGTAGAAAACATGAATGAATCTGTTAGAAATAAACAAGAAGTTATAAATGAATTAGATAAGAAAGAAGAAACAGTTGGAAATGAAGATAAAAAGGAAACAGTTAGAAATGAAGAAAGAAAGGAAACAGTTAGAAATGAAGAAAGAAAGGAAACAGTTAGAAATGAAGAAAGAAAGGAAACAGTTATAAATGAAGAAAGAAAGGAAACAGTTAGAAATGAAGAATGTAAGACAACAGTTGGAAAGGAAGACATAAATGAAATAGTTAGAAAGGAAATAAGAAGATCAACATTAGAAGAAAATTTTGAAAGAGAAATGTTAGAGATAAATTGTGTAGAAAATGGTGAATCGGAATACAATATATGTGACGAAGTAGGGTACAATATAAAAAAACGGTTCGTTGAATTACTGGAAGACAATTATGTTAATGCAAATAAGCCGGATGAGCCTGACATAAAATGGGAAATGAATATTAAATTAGAAAAAGGCAAACCATTTAGCTCTTCGCCAAGAAGATTATCGTACACAGAGAAGGAAAAGTTGCAAGATATGTTAGATGAATATTTAAGAAAAGGAATAATTAGACATAGTTGTTCGGAATTCGCGTCTCCAATAGTATTAGTGAAAAAAAAGTCAGGAGAATTACGGTTATGTATTGATTACCGAAAGTTAAACAAAATGACAATTAAGGACAATTATCCATTGCCCTTAATTGATGATCTATTAGATAAACTTGTTGGGAAAACGGTGTTTTCGAAACTGGATTTAAAAAACGGATATTTTCATGTTTTTGTTGAAAAAGAGTCGATTAAATATACATCATTCGTAACCCCGTTAGGTCAATTTGAGTTTTTAAGAATGCCTATGGGCCTAAAGAATGCTCCACATGTATTCCAAAGATTTGTAAATTATGTTTTTGCAGATATGATTCGTGATAACACAGTAATCATTTATATGGATGATATTATGATTGCAAGTAAATGTTTAGAGGAACATTTTAAGACTATAAAAACAGTACTGGCAAGGATTAAAGAAAATAAATTAGAACTAAGATTGGAGAAGTGTGAATTTTTGCAATCGAGCGTTAAATATTTAGGGTTTTTAATTTCGAAAGACGGTGTTAGAGCGGACGATAAGGGCTTAGAAGCGGTAAGAAATTTTCCAGTACACAGGCTGTTCAAAGTTTCTTAGGACTGTGTTCTTATTTTCGTAGATTTATAAAAGATTTTTCAACGTTAGCGAAACCTTTATATGATTTATTAAGAAAAGAAAGAAAATTTAGTTTTGAAGAAAAAGAATTAGAATGTTTTGAAATGTTAAAAGAAAAGTTACTGGAAGCACCGGTTTTGTCAATTTATAATTATAAGGATGAAATTGAACTGCATTGTGATGCAAGCGCATTGGGATTTGGAGCAGTATTATTGCAAAAGAAAGATGATCAAAGATGGCATCCAGTATTTTATTTTTCGAAAAGAACCACAGAAACTGAAGCAAAATATCATAGTTTTGAATTGGAAACATTAGCTATAATATATGCATTACGAAGATTTAGGATTTACGTACAAGGGAAACACTTTAGAATTATAACTGATTGTAATTCGTTAACACTGACATTAAATAAGGTAGAGATTAACCCAAGAATTGCGAGATGGGCATTAGAACTGCAAGATTACGATTTTGAATTAGTGCACAGGGCTGGAAAGAAAATGCAACATGTGGATGCGTTAAGTCGATGTACGAATATTTTGATAACGGAAGCAAACACATTGGAGGATAATTTAGTTATATGTCAAGGAAAGGATCAGAAAATTAAAGATATTAGAATATTGTTAGAAAAGGGTGAGGATAAATTGTTCGAAATGAGAAATGGTGTGGTTTATAGGAAAACAAATGATGGAAGGTTGCTGTTCTATGTACCTGAGGAGATGGAAGAACACATTTTGTATAAATATCATGATGAATTGGGTCATTTAGGAAGAGATAAGATGCTAAATGCAATTGGAAAAATGTATTGGTTTAAAAATGCTAAGGAAAAAATTATTAAACATATTGAAAATTGTTTAAAGTGCATCGCTTTTGCACCAAAAAATGGGAAACAGGATGGACTTTTACATAGTATACCTAGAGGGAATAAACCGTTTGATATAATTCATATAGACCATTACGGGCCAGTAGCAACAGGAAGATCGAAAAAACATATATTAGCTGTAGTAGACGGGTTTACGAAATATGTTAGGTTATATACAACGAAAACCACTAATTCAAAAGAAGCAATAGACGCGTTAAGAGACTATTTTCGTTCATACAGTATTCCGAGATGTATAATATCAGATCGTGGAAGTTGTTTCACATCAATACAGTTTGAAGAATTTATGAATGAGGTAGGTGTTAAACATATAAAAATTGCCACTGGTTCGCCGCAGGCGAATGGCCAGGTGGAAAGAATAAATAGAGTTTTAGGTCCAATGATAGCGAAACTTACAGAAGTTGAAAATGGATTACATTGGGATGTAGTTGTAGAAAAGGTGGAATTTGTACTTAATAATACACAACATCGTAGTATAAGGCAATGCCCGAGTGAAATGCTATTTGGATTAATACAAAGAAATGAGACTAGAGATGAGTTGAGAGAAGAGTTAGAAAAATTTAGTAAATACAGATACAGTTAGGGAAAGAAATTTAGAAGATATTAGGCAACTAGGAGAAAAAAGTCAAAAGGAAATTCAAGAAAGTAATGAAAAGTATTACAATCAAAAAAGAAAACAAGCGACTGAGTATAAGTTAGGTGATTACGTGATGGTGAAAAATTTTGACAGTACGGTAGGAGTTTCCAGAAAGTTAATACCAAAAAATAAGGGACCATATAAAATTAATAAAATTTTGAAAAATGATAGATATCTACTGAAAGATGTTGAAGGTTTTCAGCTAACACGAAATCCTTATCAGGGCGTTTGGAGTTCACAAAATATTAGACATTGGATGAAAAGAAATTGATAAGAAATTCGGATAAACAAATAATGTCAATTGTAAATTAATTAAGTGCAAATATGTAAAATAATAGATATAAGTATAGAGATAAGATTACCTTGTACTATAATTAAACTATGTAAATTGCAAAAGAGAGATCAGGAGATCTCCAGTGTCAGAATGGCCGAGTTATAGCAGGCTACATTAGAATTACGCATTAGGAATATTGCGCATTATTGAAATTGCGCATTAGTATACACATTTCTGTGATATTGTTGTTGTTTACTTTTAAGTTCTGTTAGAATGTATAAGATAGTTGTCTCTCTCTTATACATGTTAACCGATCTGTTAGAACATATATAGCTATCTCACTCTCTGGAAAAGGAGATGAGAGAGAACAAGAGAACAGGGTTGTTGGAAAGCTGCGATCACGCAGCGGAGGCAGTCTAAAGCGAAACGTGAACGAGAGAACATCAAGTATAAAGACAAATAAAAATAAAGAAAACTAATATCTACACAAGTGTTCTTCTTTCGTCCACACATTAGCAGTGTGGATTTGAAGCATGCGTTCTGGCAAATTGAGCTGGACCAAAAAAGTAGGGAGTACACCGCATTCACCATCCCGGGTAGGCCGTTGTATCAATTTCGGAGGATGCCGTTTGGTTTATGTAACGCTGCTCAACGGCTATGTCGACTCATGGACCGGGTCATCCCTCAGAAGCTCAGGAGCAACGTCTTTGTGTACCTAGACGATCTGTTGATTATTTCGAAAACGTTCAAGTATCATATGCGGATACTTACCGAGGGTGCCAAGAGCTTACAAAACGCCAACCTCACGATCGGGCTACACAAATCCAAGTTCTGCTTCCGATTCCTGAAGTATCTGGGTTTTGTAATCGGAGAGGGCTCCTTGAGGACGGATCCAGGGATTCAGGCAATAGCCAAGATCCCAGTACCAAAGAATGTGAGACAGTTGAGGAGCTTCCTAGGAACAGCTGGATGGTACAGGCGGTTCATTCGAGGTTTTTCAGATTTATCGGCGCCTCTAACGGACTGTTTGAAGTCAAAGACCAAGTTCAAGTGGACACCTGCAGCAGAAGAGGCATTTGACAAACTGAAAACAGCACTCACCTCAGCTTCAGTGCTGATACATCCAGACTTTCAGAGCCGATTCTTCGTCCAATGCGACGCGAGTCATGTGGGGATTGGTGCGGTTCTCTTTCAAAAGGATGTGGATGGAAATGAGAGACCGATAGCGTTTTACTCTCAGAAGCTGCGAGGAGCTCAATTGAATTATACGGTGACAGAGAAAGAGTGCTTAGCCGCAGTGAAAGCTGTGTATAGATTTCGCCCATATATAGAACTCTTACCCTTTACAGCACCGGAAGGGGAAAGATAACGTGGTGGCAGACATGTTGTCCCGTATCCCAGAGGTAGAAGCCATTGAGGTGTTCGATTTTGAAACCATTGAATTTGAAAGTCCCGCGTATCTGGAAAGAATCCAAACGGTGAAGGAAAATGCGGAGCAGTTTCCAGACTTAGTGGTGGAAGACGGCCTCTTGCTTAAGCGAGTAGAATTTGTGACCGGGGACACACAGGAATTTCCGTGGAAGCTGTGGATTCCGGAAGCGTTAACAAATACCTTAATCCAGCAAGCACACGACAGCGATACCGCGATGCATGGAGGCATAGGGCGCACGCTAAACGGGCTTAGGCAGTTTTACTACTGGCCCAAGATGGCAATCCAGGTGAAAAACTATGTTAAAGACTGCAACATCTGCAAGGAAACCAAACACACAACCCAGATGACTAGGCCGAAAATGGGCAAACAAACAATCACCTCACGACCCATGCAGCAGCTGTATATGGATTTCCTGGGAAAATATCCACGGTCAAAAAGGGGCAACTGCTACATATTGGTAGTGCTGGATCATCTGACGAAGTTTGTGTGGTTAAAAGCAATGCAAAAAGCGACAGCAGACGCAGTCGTCAGATATCTGGAGTCGGAAATATGGCATGAGTTTGGTGTTCCAGAGATAATACTCACCGACAACGGAGTTCAATTTGTAGCAAGCCGGTTTTAAAGTTTCCTGGAGAAATATCAAATTCGTCATAAGAGGACCGGCAGGTATGCTCCACAGTCGAATGCCTCAGAGCGCGTGAACCAATCCGTACTTGCAGCTATTAGGATCCATGTAGGGGAAGACCACACACGTTGGGATGACAAGATAGTCGAGATTCAAGGTTCTCTGCGAAGTGCCGTCCACAATAGCACGGGTGTCTCCCCATACTTTGCCATGTTTGGCCAACACATGTTCCTGAGCGGGCAAGATTATAGGATAGCCCGAAAACTAGACGCCGTAAACGACGCCCAGATACAGAGTCTATCTCGAACGGATCGGTTTCAACTAATAAGAGAAAAGGTAGCAGAACGCATTAATGAAACATATGAGAGATCAGCCAAACAATATAATAGAAGAGCAAAAGAAATCAAGTACCTACCTGGGCAAGAAATCTTTAAGCGAAACTTCATCCTCAGCGATTTCAAGAACAACATAAATGCCAAGTTTTGTCGCAAGTACTCCAAGTGCCGCATAGTAAGACCCGTAGGGAATAACCTGTATGAGCTGGAAACATTACAAGGGAAACGATTGGGAGTATTTCATGCGAAAGATTTGAAACAATAACTGCAGCATAGGTACATACGTGCAAATACGTACCCAGTTAATGGCCTGGCTAACCCTTTCAAAGCGGCAGGACGAATATATCTCAGGGCGTGGGCGTGGCCTGCGTTGGGCTACTGGCAGCCTCAATTGTACTCCTGTTCCGTTGATAAGTAAAGGGAACCGTAGTGTGGTGTTATGGGCTGCCAAAATAAGGAAAATAAAGATAAACAAAAATCAAAACATACCAAACGACCGCGTACCTGGGTTAGAGAGGAGCAACAGATGCCGATACTAGAGATGGTCTGGGAATGGAGAACTGGTTCCGGAGTCGTGCTGGTTCGTGGCGAAACTAGTAGAATAGTGGGCTCAAGATAGGTTTAAATTTCGGAAAACTCTCTCTCGAAAATGCAATTGAGCCGACTTACAAGAAGGGCAACTAAAGGGCAGATCAGAACCACCTAGAAGCTGAGAAAGAGTAGTCGTGTCTCTGGAAACAAAATTCCAAAGTGAGAGTGCAAGTTTTAGATAGAAAATATAAATTAAAGTGATTTTGTGTTCGCAGCTTCCGACGCCAAATTCGATATCTGGGAGTCTGCGAGAAAAGGAATTAAACTGGGAGAAATCTATTGGAAATTTGATTATCGCCGCCCACATCTGGGTGGTGGCAGGTTTTTTTATTTTAAGTTTAGTTTTAAAGTTAATAAAACCACGAATATAATCAACCATAACCACCCACTACAAACTACAAACTACAAATCTACTTCTACATAAATTAAAGTACTCATGTAACCCTATATATATATTATTTATTCATTTATTTATACTTATAACTATTTATTCATGTGTGATGTAATCGTCCCTGTGGTACCCAGGTTAGGGAATTGTGAAGTTAAATGAATGCTGTTTATAAGCATTTTGTAAATTAAAGTGGAAAGAAAATGAGCGAGTAGAGTGTTAAAATGGGGTGAGGTGACGCATAACAGACCCAGTATCCAGTGTCGGGGAGTTGCTTAAAAGATACAGCAGCTCAAGGATGGGAGGGTATATTTCGCGGCCATCAACAGCAGGTCCGCAGTCCTTATTTCCATTCATTTTTAAAGTTGTCATCAAGTCTGAAGAAAATAAATAATTACTGTGTGCCGACAAATCCAACTATCGTGGTCATACTCACGCTTGGGAAATCCGATTGCTAGCCGGAATCCGATGGTTGGATCACCAAAATAAGTCGAGACATAACAACCTTTATGAACGTAGCAACAGGAAAATAATTAGTTTTTCTACTAGATACAGGCGCGGAAATATCCATAATGAAGGAAAATTCCGATAATTTTCAAAACATTCAAGATAATCACATCATAAACATACAGGGTATAAGTAAGGAAGTTACCAAATCAAAAGGCTTAATTTCTATTGAAATTCAAACTTTTAAGTACATAATTCCACATGATTTCCATATCGTAAATATGGAATTCGCTATTCCATGTGATGGAATACTAGAAATCGATTTTATCAAAAGATACAACTGTCAATTAGACCTTAGGCCGTCTGAAGACTGGCTTATATTAAGACCAAATAACCTCAAATATCCGATTTATGTTCCAATAGCATACAGTTCTGGCAACAACTCCCTAATTCTGCCAGCAAGATCCCAAGTCGTCCGAAAAATCGAAATAAATTCAGAAGAAGACAGCGTATTAATTCCGAATCAAGAAATTCAGCATGGTATCTTTATCGCGAATACCATATCAACAGTTCAAAATGCATATATAAGATTAATAAATACCACAAACACAGATCAAGTAGTTTATATCAAAAATATTCATCATGAACCACTTTCAAACTACGAAGTAGTAAAAACGGACTTAGAAACCAGACAAAAAATTGTTTTATCCCAACTTGCAAAAAACTTCCCACCTCAATTCAATGAACAGCTTATTATGTATTCGGACTAGAAACCGAATCGATCACTACCAATAATATTTATAAACAAAAGCTGAGATTAACTGACGATGAACCCGTATATATAAAAAACAAGAGAGAACGTTATAGTCGGGTGCCCTGACTATCAGATACCCGTTACTCAGGTAAAGGGAGTGCAAGGGAGATGGAGATAGAAACTTTGATCACGCATAACTTTTTAACGTCTGATTTTAAAAATTTCTTCTACATTTCGATAGGTATTACCGTAAAGCGGCGTCCATTGAGGTCTCTGCTTTCCAGAAGCAAATGCAACAGGATATGATGAATTTTATGAAGGAAATTAATCAGATTGTCCGCCCTACCGTGAAGGCACAGGCAGACTCTCAGGAGCCGTATCCTAGACCATCGATGGAAGCAGCAATGCCTAATCCAGCGCAGCAGCGATCTGATGGCAGACTCTGGGAAGAGCAACAGAGGGTATGGGCGGGTTGGCATCAGTATAGCCAACCACCGCCTTTGTTTAGGCCAGGAGTTTCAGCGGCCGGAAGATCGGATTGGAATCCAAGTGGCGGGCATAGGGATTACAAACCCGAGATGAGCCATCCCAGGAAGTGGGGTATATCCTTCGATGTCGGACCTAGGGGAATGCCAATTGGTGAATTTATATTCCGGATAGAGCATCTACAGATGGCTTACCAAGTCACGTGGGAAGAGGTCCTTCGATCTTTTCACTGCCTGGTAGATGGTCAGGCCAAGGAGTGATTTTGGATGCACATTCGCACAACGGGATTGAGGGATTGGCCAAATCTAAAAAACGCGCTGCAACAACGTTTCCAAACGCTGCGTTCGAACTTCGAGCGTGAGCGAGAACTACGCGAGCGAAAGCAACGACCAGGAGAGAGCGTGGATGAGTATCTGCAGGCGATGATGAGCCTCCGATCCCAGTTGGACATCAACATGTCCGACCACGACCTAATAAGGACAATTAAAGTGAACATCAGAGACGGGATATCAAGGAAAATATATCCGATGTGGTTAACTAACCTGGAACAGCTGAGGGAGGAATGCCACGAAGCCGAGAGGGTTTTGGCCAATCGCTGGTCGCGCACATCCGGGATGCAAGAGCACCAGAGACCACCGAGGGAGAAGCACCAGGTTCACGAGGCGTACGTATCCCAGGAGACAGACGAGGACTCCGAGTTTGTAGAGGCCATTTCCCGGGGCAGAGAAGGCGGAACGCAAAGTACGCTGGTCTGCTACAATTGCTCCATGCCGGGACACACGTATTACACGTGCGACTCGGAGGTCCTTAATAAGTTCTGCTACAGATGCGGCCGACAGGGAGTACGTTTCACTCGGTGTCCGAAATGTCAGGCGGGAAACGCGAGATGGAGCTTGACGCAACCGGAGGAGTCCCGCTCCCATCCCAAGACGACAAATTAACTGCCTCCGAGGATCTGAAAGAGATGTTAAAAGATAAATATAAGTCAGTGTTTAAGAAGATATTAATAAATAAAAATGTAAACAAGGCAAATATAGGGAAAAACAAGAGAGAACGCTATAGTCGGGTTGGTGTCCCGACTATCTAATACCCGTCACTCAGCTAAAGGGAGTGCGAACGCTGTACTCGGGTTGGTGTCCCGACTATCTATTGGGGCTAAAGGGAGTGCGAGGGAGATAGATATATAAACAATTTTGATTGCGTATAACTTTTTAATGAATGGTCCGATTTGAAAAATGTCTTCTACATTTCGATAGGTATTAATAAACACTATAAAATTGCGTTGATATATTTTTTAAAATCTTAAAAGATGTGGCCTCCAGACACATTTGAAAATCGTTTATGGCGATTGTGGGCGTTAGGGGGGGCGTGGCACCTCGATGAAACAAACTTGCGCTGCGTAGGAAGCCCAAGAATATGTGTGTGAAATCTCAACCTTCTAGCTTTTATAGTTTCCGAGATCTCAGCGTTCATACAGACAGACAGACGGACAGACGGACAGACGGACATGGCTAGATCGACTCGGCTAGTGATCCTGATCAAGAATATATATACTTTATGGGGTCGGAAACGCTTCCTTCTAGCTGTTACATACTTTTGCACGAATACAATATACCCTTGTACTCTACGAGTAACGGGTATAAAAATACGTGGCCAGACCTATTGAAGAGAGGGAACGCGACTATCAACAGGCAAGGGAAAGGATATTTGGAGAACCAAGGGGAGATAGCCGTTCCCGCAAGTCGTCGAGGATAATCCGAGCCCGGAGGCGTTACCAGCAACGAAAACAGGAACGAAGAGAGGTCTGCACAGCTATAATATCAGCAGCTACGACGGAGAACCGAGCGTTTGCCGAGGTATTGGTTGCAAATCATCCAATGCAGGGGCTACTTGACACAGGAGCATCGAAGAGCATCCTAGGAGACGGGTGTATGGACCTGGTAAAGCGGCTGAAACTAGAAGTTTTGAAAGTGAGATCAACAGTACAGACAGCAGGCGGTGCAACACACCGGATAGCGGGTCGCATAGAGGTGGACGTTTGCTATGAACAGGAAACTCACCGCATATCATTGCTCCTATGTCCCTCACTGCGGCAAAAACTGTATTTGGGAATAGACTTTTGGCGGAAGTTTTCATTAGCTCCGGACGTCGTAGGGGAGCGAACCGGTGTAACCACACATCCTGTCTGAGGAAGAGAAAACACAGTTGGAGTTAGTGCAGGATAAGTTTCTAACTTACGAAAGACACGGCATGGGACTGACGAAATTGGAAACGCATTCCATACAACTGGAGGCAGGAACAGTTCCAGTGAAGGAAAGGTTCTATCCGGTGTCACCAAAAGTCCAGGAATTGCTCTATGCGGAAGTAGACGAAATGTTGCGATTAGGTGTAATCGAGACTAGTGAAAGCCCATGGAACAATAGAGTTACTCTGGTCCAAAAACCTGGGAAAAACCGGTTATGCTTAGATGCGAGGAAACTCAATAAGGTAACGATCAAGGATGCTTACCCATTGCAGAATATAGAATCGATTCTGAGCCGTGTGGATGAAACCATTTACATTAGCAGTGTGGATTTGAAGCATGCGTTCTGGCAAATTGAGCTGGACCAAAAAAGTAGGGAGTACACCGCATTCACCATCCCGGGTAGGCCGTTGTATCAATTTCGGAGGATGCCGTTTGGTTTATGTAACGCTGCTCAACGGCTATGTCGACTCATGGACCGGGTCATCCCTCAGAAGCTCAGGAGCAACGTCTTTGTGTACCTAGACGATCTGTTGATTATTTCGAAAACGTTCAAGTATCATATGCGGATACTTACCGAGGGTGCCAAGACCTTACAAAACGCCAACCTCACGATCGGGCTACACAAATCCAAGTTCTGCTTCCGATTCCTGAAGTATCTGGGTTTTGTAATCGGAGAGGGCTCCTTGAGGACGGATCCAGGGATTCAGGCAATAGCCAAGATCCCAGTACCAAAGAATGTGAGACAGTTGAGGAGCTTCCTAGGAACAGCTGGATGGTACAGGCGGTTCATTCGAGGTTTTTCAGATTTATCGGCGCCTCTAACGGACTGTTTGAAGTCAAAGACCAAGTTCAAGTGGACACCTGCAGCAGAAGAGGCATTTGACAAACTGAAAACAGCACTCACCTCAGCTTCAGTGCTGATACATCCAGACTTTCAGAGCCGATTCTTCGTCCAATGCGACGCGAGTCATGTGGGGATTGGTGCGGTTCTCTTTCAAAAGGATGTGGATGGAAATGAGAGACCGATAGCGTTTTACTCTCAGAAGCTGCGAGGAGCTCAATTGAATTATACGGTGACAGAGAAAGAGTGCTTAGCCGCAGTGAAAGCTGTGTATAGATTTCGCCCATATATAGAACTCTTACCCTTTACAGCACCGGAAGGGGAAAGATAACGTGGTGGCAGACATGTTGTCCCGTATCCCAGAGGTAGAAGCCATTGAGGTGTTCGATTTTGAAACCATTGAATTTGAAAGTCCCGCGTATCTGGAAAGAATCCAAACGGTGAAGGAAAATGCGGAGCAGTTTCCAGACTTAGTGGTGGAAGACGGCCTCTTGCTTAAGCCAGTAGAATTTGTGACCGGGGACACACAGGAATTTCCGTGGAAGCTGTGGATTCCGGAAGCGTTAACAAATACCTTAATCCAGCAAGCGCACGACAGCGATACCGCGATGCATGGAGGCATAGGGCGCACGCTTAACGGGCTTAGGCAGTTTTACTACTGGCCCAAGATGGCAATCCAGGTGAAAAACTATGTTAAAGACTGCAACATCTGCAAGGAAACCAAACCAGATGACTAGGCCGAAAATGGGCAAACAAACAATCACCTCACGACCCATGCAGCAGCTGTATATGGATTTCCTGGGAAAATATCCACGGTCAAAAAGGGGCAACTGCTACATATTGGTAGTGCTGGATCATCTGACGAAGTTTGTGTGGTTAAAAGCAATGCCAAAAGCGACAGCAGACGCAGTCGTCAGATATCTGGAGTCGGAAATATGGCATGAGTTTGGTGTTCCAGAGATAATACTCACCGACAACGGAGTTCAATTTGTAGCAAGCCGGTTTCAAAGTTTCCTGGAGAAATATCAAATTCGTCATAAGAGGACCGGCAGGTATGCTCCACAGTCGAATGCCTCAGAGCGCGTGAACCAATCCGTACTTGCAGCTATTAGGATCCATGTAGGGGAAGACCACACACGTTGGGATGACAAGATAGTCGAGATTCAAGGTTCTCTGCGAAGTGCCGTCCACAATAGCACGGGTGTCTCCCCATACTTTGCCATGTTTGGCCAACACATGTTCCTGAGCGGGCAAGATTATAGGATAGCCCGAAAACTAGACGCCGTAAACGACGCCCAGATACAGAGTCTATCTCGAACGGATCGGTTTCAACTAATAAGAGAAAAGGTAACAGAACGCATTAATGAAACATATGAGAGATCAGCCAAACAATATAATAGAAGAGCAAAAGAAATCAAGTACCTACCTGGGCAAGAAATCTTTAAGCGAAACTTCATCCTCAGCGATTTCAAGAACAACATAAATGCCAAGTTTTGTCGCAAGTACTCCAAGTGCCGCATAGTAAGACCCGTAGGGAATAACCTGTATGAGCTGGAAACATTACAAGGGAAACGATTGGGAGTATTTCATGCGAAAGATTTGAAACAATAACTGCAGCATAGGTACATACGTGCAAATACGTACCCAGTTAATGGCCCGGCTAACCCTTTCAAAGCGGCAGGACGAATATATCTCAGGGCGTGGGCGTGGCCTGCGTTGGGCTACTGGCAGCCTCAATTGTACTCCTGTTCCGTTGATAAGTAAAGGGAACCGTAGTGTGGTGTTATGGGCTGCCAAAATAAGGAAAATAAAGATAAACAAAAATCAAAACATACCAAACGACCGCGTACCTGGGTTAGAGAGGAGCAACAGATGCCGATACTAGAGATGGCCTGGGAATGGAGAACTGGTTCCGGAGTCGTGCTGGTTCGTGGCGAAACTAGTAGAATAGTGGGCTCAAGATAGGTTTAAATTTCGGAAAACTCTCTCTCGAAAATGCAATTGAGCCGACTTACAAGAAGGGCAACTAAAGGGCAGATCAGAACCACCTAGAAGCTGAGAAAGAGTAGTCGTGTCTCTGGAAACAAAATTCCATAGTGAGAGTGCAAGTTTTAGATAGAAAATATAAATTAAAGTGATTTTGTGTTCGCAGCTTCCGACGCCAAATTCGATATCTGGGAGTCTGCGAGAAAAGGAATTAAACTGGGAGAAATCTATTGGAAATTTGATTATCGCCGCCCACATCTGGGTGGTGGCAGGTTTTTTTATTTTAAGTTTAGTTTTAAAGTTAATAAAACCACGAATATAATCAACCATAACCACCCACTACAAACTACAAACTACAAATCTACTTCTACATAAATTAAAATACTCATGTAACCCTATATATATATTATTTATTCATTTATTTATACTTATAACTATTTATTCATGTGTGATGTAATCGTCCCTGTGGTACCCAGGTTAGGGAATTGTGAAGTTAAATGAATGCTGTTTATAAGCATTTTGTAAATTAAAGTGGAAAGAAAATGAGCGAGTAGAGTGTTAAAATGGGGTGAGGTGACGCATAACAGACCCAGTATCCAGTGTCGGGGAGTTGCTTAAAAGATACAGCAGCTCAAGGATGGGAGGGTATATTTCGCGGCCATCAACAGCAGGTCCGCAGTCCTTATTTCCATTCATTTTTAAAGTTGTCATCAAGTCTGAAGAAAATAAATAATTACTGTGTGCCGACAAATCCAACTATCGTGGTCATACTCACGCTTGGGAAATCCGATTGCTAGCCGGAATCCGATGGTTGGATCACCAAAATAAGTCGAGACATAACAACCTTTATGAACGTAGCAACAGGAAAATAATTAGTTTTTCTACTAGATACAGGCGCGGAAATATCCATAATGAAGGAAAATTCCGATAATTTTCAAAACATTCAAGATAATCACATCATAAACATACAGGGTATAAGTAAGGAAGTTACCAAATCAAAAGGCTTAATTTCTATTGAAATTCAAACTTTTAAGTACATAATTCCACATGATTTCCATATCGTAAATATGGAATTCGCTATTCCATGTGATGGAATACTAGAAATCGATTTTATCAAAAGATACAACTGTCAATTAGACCTTAGGCCGTCTGAAGACTGGCTTATATTAAGACCAAATAACCTCAAATATCCGATTTATGTTCCAATAGCATACAGTTCTGGCAACAACTCCCTAATTCTGCCAGCAAGATCCCAAGTCGTCCGAAAAATCGAAATAAATTCAGAAGAAGACAGCGTATTAATTCCGAATCAAGAAATTCAGCATGGTATCTTTATCGCGAATACCATATCAACAGTTCAAAATGCATATATAAGATTAATAAATACCACAAACACAGATCAAGTAGTTTATATCAAAAATATTCATCATGAACCACTTTCAAACTACGAAGTAGTAAAAACGGACTTAGAAACCAGACAAAAAATTGTTTTATCCCAACTTGCAAAAAACTTCCCACCTCAATTCAATGAACAGCTTATTATGTATTCGGACTAGAAACCGAATCGATCACTACCAATAATATTTATAAACAAAAGCTGAGATTAACTGACGATGAACCCGTATATATAAAAAACAAGAGAGAACGTTATAGTCGGGTGCCCTGACTATCAGATACCCGTTACTCAGGTAAAGGGAGTGCAAGGGAGATGGAGATAGAAACTTTGATCACGCATAACTTTTTAACGCATGGTCTGATTTTAAAAATTTCTTCTACATTTCGATAGGTATTGATAAACACAATAAAACTGCATTTTTACTTTTCCAAAATATTTAAATTTTTAAAATCGTATATTAGCGATTGTGGGCGTTAGAGGGGGCGTGGCACTTTTTAAAAACAAACTTGCGCTGCGTAGGAACTCCTAGAATCTGCATGCAAAACGCCAATCTTCTAGCTTTTATAGTTTCCGAAATCTCAGCGTTCATACAGACAGACAGACAGACAGACGGACATGGCTA
Organism: Drosophila lutescens; assembly: GCA_037075285.1. Lineage (NCBI taxonomy): Eukaryota > Metazoa > Arthropoda > Insecta > Diptera > Drosophilidae > Drosophila > Drosophila lutescens. Next base: position 84,209 of record JBAMCF010000757.1, on the reverse strand, counting down.
GATCGACTCGGCTAGTGATCCTGATCAAGAATATAAGAATATAAATAGTGGAACCCTCTGTATCACCTTATAATAGCCCACTTTTGTTAGTACCAAAAAAGTCACTTCCAAATCCGCAAAATAAAAAATGGCGATTAGTAATTTACTATCGTCAAATTAATTGATAAAATTCCACTCCCTAGAATCGATGATATTTTAGATCAACTAGGTAGAGCAAAATATTTTTCATGCCTTGACTTAATCGGGGGTGTCACAGAAAACCATTCCAACCGAATTTCCCCGAATAGCAAATCTCGGTGTCACAGACGTCATTTTTGACGGTTTCTAAATACCCCGTACTTTGCCGGACGTTTTGATAAAATTAACCAACTTACAAATGTTTTCCAAAAATAAAACTTTATTTAAGACAACTCTAATTAATTTAATGAACTATCTGCATACTACGATATTTATATTTACGTCGGGTTATGTTTAAAAATATGCTTTTTATAAAAACTCTCAAAAAATTAGCTAAAAACAATCCGTCGGAAAACCGTCCAACCTGACAGTGGTACCAACTAGCTCGAACTTTAAAATACCAAATTTCGGAGTGGTTATCGAAATGTTGTGTTAAAGAATTATTTATTCAAAGGTACTTAGTATTGTAGTTAAAAATAAAACTTATTTCTGGTAAAAATTGCATGGTAAAATAAGTTGTAGTTATTGAGAAATTAATAAAAACATGCCGCCTTTGCAAAAAGGTGGCAGCACTGTCGTGAAAAATATCCTATTTTTGCCGGAAAAATTTCCGGCTGTGAAGAAGAAGAAGACATGTAAGTAAAAGTAAACAATTTTTGTTTATTATTAATTTAAACTAATAAACTTTGCTAGTTTTCAGGGGTAAACATAGGTCACCAGCGTAAGACGCCATATTCTTTCAATTCATTCGCGATAATATCGACATTGCCAAAGGATTTACTCAGGGCGGCCGCGTTCTTGTGACCACTGCTTGGAAGGACCTGGCCAATGAGTTAAATCCCCATGGACTACCATGTAAAACCGCTTCAAGGGATTCTCCTCTGCATCCTAGCCTCTCGCAGCTTGTGCCTTCACAAGTTCTCTAGAGCAAGAGTTCGTGCTTTTAAAATTCTTGCCAACTTACAAATGTAAATAAACCAACGCAGCCGAGGCAAACCGCTGTTCAGGGCTGCAATATGTAGCCTGGCGGGTAATTCAAATTTTCAATTTTTTTCTTTTACTGTGTACGATATGCGCTTTAAGCAGGTATTCTTTTTGTAATTGTGCAAGAAAAACATAATTTAAGTTTAAAACTTATTGGAAAATAGTCCAAATAAGTCAAATAAAATTCGATAATTATTGAATATTCGATATTTAGTGTATGCATCCAGCCCTGGTCGTTTTTCGGTAAATTTTCCGGAACAAGGAAATCTCTCGAATTTCTGTGACCCCAAATCCGTCCCCGGTTTCTGTGACACCCCCGAATGTCAGGTTTTCATCAAATTGAACTGGAAAAAAGTTCACGGGATATAACATCCTTTTCAACGAACAATGGTTCGTATCGCTTCACGCGATTACCATTCGGTTTAAAAATAGCGCCAAACTCTTTTCAGAGAATGATGACTATAGCTTTCTCTGGATTAGATCCTTCGCAAGCATTTCTGTATATGGATGACTTAATAGTCATAGGTTGTTCCGAAAAACATATGCTCAAGAACTTGACTGATGTTTTCGAGAAATGTAGGCAACACAACCTAAAGTTACATCCTGAAAAATGTTCATTTTTCATGCATGAAGTCACTTTCTTAGGACATAAATGCACAGCTAAAGAAATCTTGCCCGACGACAAAAAATACGACGTCATAGAAAAATATCCAGTCCCAAATGATGCGGACAGCGCTAGAAGATTCATTGCATTTTGCTGAATACTCCCGTTACATAACAAGATTATGTAAGAAAGATGTAAAATTCGAATGGACAACAGAAAGTCAAAACGCCTTCGAACATCTTAAATCAGCATTAATAAACCCTACTCTGTTGCAATACCCAGATTTTAGCAAAGAATTTTTCATAATCACAGATGCTAGCAAATATGCTTATGGAGCAGTCCTAACTCAAAACAAAAATGGATTACAGGCTCCAGTTGCATACGCATCAAGATCCTTTACGAAAGGTGAAAGCAACAAGAGCACTACAGAACAAGAATTAGCAGCTATTCATGGGCAATAACACACTTCAGACCATATATTTATGGTAGACACTTCACCGTCAGAACAGACCATAGAGCACTTACCTACTTATTTTCAATGGTAAACCCAGTTCCAAACTAACACGAATGAGACTTGAGTTGGAGGAATATAATTTTACGGTAGAGTATCTAAAGGGTAAAGATAACTATGTAGCCGCTCTCTAGAATAACCATCACAGGCTTGAAAAATATACAAACAAACAATACAATTCTGAAAGTCACTGCCAGAAACCAAAGTAGACAAAAATCCTGCGCAGGAAAAGAACAAATAGAACTGCATAAGCAATCTATAGAGAAAGCTTCAGAGCTTCAGAAGTCATTAATAATGATGAAGTACGTAAAGTAGTGACCTTGCATGTAAATAATAAGATGTGTTTATTTAAGCACGGAAAGAAAATTACAGCAAGATATGATGTTAGCGATTTGTATACTAATGGAACCATTGACTTAGGTCAATTCTTTCAAAGGCTTGAAAAGCAGGCCGGTATTCACAAAGTCAGCCAACTCAAAGTGGCACCGTGGGAAAATATCTTTGAACATGTTTCAATTGATAATTTTAAAATTATTGGCAATAATATATTGAAACAAGAGAGAACGCTATAGTCGGGTGCCCCGACAATCAGATACCCGTTACTCAGGTAAAGGGAGTGCGAGGGAGATCGAGATAGAAACTTTGAACACGCATAACTTTTTAACGAATGGTCCGATTTGAAAAATTTCTTCTACATTTCGATAGGTATTGATAAACACAATAAAACTGCATTTTTACTTTTCCGAAATATTGAAATTTTTAAAATCGTATATAAGCGATTGTGGGCGTTAGAGGGGGCGTGGCACCTTTTTGAAACAAACTTGCGCTGCGTAGGAACTCCTAGAATCTGTATGCAAAATGCCAATCTTCTAGCTTTTATAGATTCCGAGATCTCAGCGTTCATACGGACAGACGGACAGACAGACAGACAGACAGACGGACAGACGGACAGACGGACATGGCTAGATCGACTCGGCTAGTGATCCTGATCAAGAATATATATACTTTATGGGGTCGGAAACGCTTCCTTCTAGCTGTTACATACTTTTGCACGAATACAATATACCCTTTTACTCTACGAGTAACGGGTATAATCATTGAGAGTAGCGCTACTCAACCCGGTGACCGTAATAAAAAATTATAAAGAAAAAGAAGCTATATTGTCTACATTCCATGATGATCCAATACCAGGTGGTCATACAGGCATTACAAAAACCTTGGCCAAGGTCCAGAGATACTATTACTGGAAAAATAGGTCCAAAGACATAAAAGAGTACATAAAGAAATGTCCTAAATGCCAAAAGTCAAAAACGACTAAACATACTAAGACCCCACTAACTATAACCGAAACTCCACAAAGACCTTTCGATATAGTAATTGTAGATACTATTGGTACACTTCCAAAATCTAATAATGGAAACGAATACGCAGTAACACTCATCTGCGATTTAACTAAATACCTAGTAGCTATACCTATACCAAATAAAAGTGCAAATACAGTAGCAAAAGCTATATTTGAAGATTTTATTCTAAAGTACGGTCCAATGAAGACGTTCATTACGGACATGGGAACAGAATATAAAAATTCAATTATTGAAGATTTATGTAAATATTTAAATATTAAAAACATAACTTCAACTGCACACCACCACCAGACAGTAGGTACCGGTAGATCAGGTTTTATTGAAAAATGAAACAGGGCATAAGTTAGATTTCAAATATACAGGTCCTTATAAGGTAGAACAAATGGGAGACAGAGATAACATAACCATAATAAATAATAAAAATAAAAAGCAAATAGTACATAAGGAGATTAAAACTCTTTATTTCATAATCAATTTTTATTTCATAAATATATCACGTATGGCCGTACATAATATAAGAGCACATAAGATAACCAAATCTAAAATGAGAATACACACTAATAAAAAAAAAATTTAAAAAAAAAAATTTTAAAAACAAATTAATAACACAAAAAAAATTTGGCTATAAATAATATCATTTTTTCTCAAAGTTTGTAAAATTAATACTAGAAAATAACTCCATTATATTACGTTATTTTTCAAAATTTAAATATATATCTCGAGCACCCACTGTACCAAGAGTACAGTGTTTATACAATTCAAGGTCTCGGTCATCAACATAAATGCCCGAAATACGAACCGCTCGCTGGGCCTTGGGCCGCACGCTGAAAGTGCAAGTGTCAGCATAATTGCAACACGAGCGGACCTCATGCATGTGCATATATCTCCGCGCTCCAGACTAAGTGAGCATAGCTATATACTTTAGAATATAAGAATATATAGGCCGTCTCTCCGCTGCCGCTGTTGGCAGCGCCGCTACGAGACTTAGACCTCTTTACCTCCTAAGTAAATTGGGCTCAAAAAGAACCTCTTATGAGCTTGGAGCGGCAACAACGGCTGCTCCTAAAAGACCCAAAATAAATTTGTGAAAAATGAACTATCTGAACTAATGAACTAATGAACTATCTGCATACTACGATTTTTATATTTACTTCTGGTTATATTTAAAAATAGGCTTTTTATAAAAACTCTCAAAAAAATTAGCTAAAAAAAATCCGTCGGAAAACCGTCCAACCTGACAGTGGTACCCACTAGCTCGAACTTAAAAATACCAAATTTCGGAGTGGTTATCGAAATGTTGTGTTAAAGAATTATTTATTCAAAGGTACTTAGTATTGTAGTTAAAAACAAGAGAGAACGCTATAGTCGGGTGCCCGACAATCAGATACCCGTTACTCAGGTAAAGGGAGTGCGAGGGAGATGGAGATAGAAACTTTGAACACGCATAACTTTTAAACAAATGGTCCGATTTGAAAAATTTCTTCTACATTTCGATAGGTATTGATAAACACAATAAAACTGCATTTTTACTTTTCCGAAATATTTAAATTTTTAAAATCGTATATTAGCGATTGTGGGCGTTAGAGGGGGCGTGGAACTTTTTAAAAACAAACTTGCGCTGCGTAGGAACTCCTAGAATCTGCATGCGAAACGCCAATCTTCTAGCTTTTATAGTTTCCAAGATCTCCATTTTTTTGTTATTATTAATTTAAACTAATAAACTTTGCTAGTTTTCAGGGGTAAACATAGGTCACCAGCGTAAGACGCCATATTCTTTCAATTCATTCGCGATAATATCGACATTGCCAAAGGATTTACTCAGGGCGGCCGCGTTCTTGTGACCACTGCTTGGAAGGACCTGGCCAATGAGTTAAATCCCCATGGACTACCATGTAAAACCGCTTCAAGGGATTCTCCTCTGCATCCTAGCCTCTCGCAGCTTGTGCCTTCACAAGTTCTCTAGAGCAAGAGTTCGTGCTTTTAAAATTCTTGCCAACTTACAAATGTAAATAAACCAACGCAGCCGAGGCAAACCGCTGTTCAGGGCTGCAATATGTAGCCTGGCGGGTAATTCAAATTTTCAATTTTTTTCTTTTACTGTGTACGATATGCGCTTTAAGCAGGTATTCTTTTTGTAATTGTGCAAGAAAAACATAATTTAAGTTTAAAACTTATTGGAAAATAGTCCAAATAAGTCAAATAAAATTCGATAATTATTGAATATTCGATATTTAGTGTATGCATCCAGCCCTGGTCGTTTTTCGGTAAATTTTCCGGAACAAGGAAATCTCTCGAATTTCTGTGACACCAACGGTTTTGATCGGTTGGTTTCTAAACCAACCGTCCCCAAATCCGTCCCCGGTTTCTGTGACACCCCCGAATGTCAGGTTTTCATCAAATTGAACTGGAAAAAAGTTCACGGGATATAACATCCTTTTCAACGAACAATGGTTCGTATCGCTTCACGCGATTACCATTCGGTTTAAAAATAGCGCCAAACTCTTTTCAGAGAATGATGACTATAGCTTTCTCTGGATTAGATCCTTCGCAAGCATTTCTGTATATGGATGACTTAATAGTCATAGGTTGTTCCGAAAAACATATGCTCAAGAACTTGACTGATGTTTTCGAGAAATGTAGGCAACACAACCTAAAGTTACATCCTGAAAAATGTTCATTTTTCATGCATGAAGTCACTTTCTTAGGACATAAATGCACAGCTAAAGGAATCTTGCCCGACGACAAAAAATACGACGTCATAGAAAAATATCCAGTCCCAAATGATGCGGACAGCGCTAGAAGATTCATTGCATTTTGCTGAATACTCCCGTTACATAACAAGATTATGTAAGAAAGATGTAAAATTCGAATGGACAACAGAATGTCAAAACGCCTTCGAACATCTTAAATCAGCATTAATAAACCCTACTCTGTTGCAATACCCAGATTTTAGCAAAGAATTTTGCATAATCACAGATGCTAGCAAATACGCTTGTGGAGCAAACAAAACAAAAATGGATTACAGGCTCCAGTTGCATACGCATCAAGATCCTTTACGAAAGGTGAAAGCAACAGGAGCACTGCAGAACAAGAATTAGCAGCTATCATTGGGCAATAACACACTTCAGACATCCGATCAAGTTAACCCTTCCTCAAACCACGATCCCGTTGTACCAACGAAAGTGGCGGAAAAGAAGCGCAACAAGAATCACAAGAACAACAACAAGAGGCACTTTATTGGTTTGACTCCTCCTTGTGTTCTATTCGAAGCTTTACCAAGCAAACGTTTTCTGCACATCGGCAAATTTCCAGTAAACACACAGCCAGAGGCGCTGTGTAAATATGTTGCGGAAAAGCTGAGCGTTAATGAAAAATTAATTATCTGCAATTCTTTAACTAAAAAAGACGTGGATATTAACACGTTAGCATTCATCAATTTCAAACTTGGAGTACCGGAGCAGCATTACCAAACGGTTTTCAGTGATGAATTTTGGCCACAATCAGTAAAAGTGAGCCAGTTCATTTATAGAGAGAGATCCAAACCCCCCTTGGATTCTACGGTTGTGAATTTCTTAGAAGGAGGACCGTTGCGTACTTCGACTCCTTCTAAAGGTGAATCAAAAAACCCCCAATAGTCGACGTCACTGACTTTGACGTCACTTTCGGCCTGATCTTGGATCCTATTGCTCTTCGTTTCGCTTTACTACCCTATTCACAACAACAACATCAGCGGTCGGCTTTTTCCCCGGCTGCCCATTTATTTTCTGGACCAGATGTCATCAAGCTCAGTTTCGACTTAAGAGAAACAGTTCATCGTGAGCTGTTTCAGCTTCTTCAGTTTCTATTGCGTTGCTTTTGCTCGCATCGTACAATTGATACTCTCCCTAATTGCGCTCTCTCTGGATTGGCGCTCTCTATTCATCATTCTACGCTCCTGCATTCGCCGTTTGCCTTTTGCAATATTGCTCGCCGCACTCTGCCTACACTCACTACCTCTCCGCTTTCTGCTGTTTCATCGCAGACGCTTACATTAGGATGGAATGGAATCTTCGAAAATATGTTCTCTACTTATTCGCCGCTGGAGTTAAATCAACATTGGATGCTGCTATCTTCATATTCGGATTCTAATGAGCTCAGCGCGTCTCGTGGGATGGCGCTCTCTTATCCGAATAGTCTGATACTCTCTTCACTGTGCTCTTCACCGCCTCTCTCTTTTGATGTGATTTCTTCTGCGCTCTTTGGATGGCCCTCACAGAATAGGCAAGCGTCCGGAGGAAAATCATTCACATATACCTGCACTTCCATTCCTAGGAACATTGATCTTAACCCGCCTATAAAAATACGTACGGATACGTTGCGCAAAGTACTTCTTAGTACTTATGATCATGCAAGGCCGACATCTAATCTGGATGTTGAGAGTTTCTCTTCAATAACATGCGTCGACTGGCAACCTGCTAGTGCCTTGTCTGCTGTGAATTCAAACAGCCATCATTCAGCGAATAATGGCCTGAAAATATACTTTCAAAATATATCCGGCATGAGAACTAAAACGCAATCTGTCTTTATGAATACTTCTAACAGTGATTATGACATAATCATACTGGTTGAAACTTGGTTAAATTCTAACTTCAGTTCGAATGAATTCTTCGATCCTAATATATTTCAAGTATTTCGTAAAGATAGAGACTTCGGCAGAATGCAGTGCGAGAGAGGAGGTGGCGTTATAGTGGCTGTTAGCCGTAAATTCTGTTGTATGGCAATTCGACTCGTTAATGATGACTCGCTTCTGGACCAGTTGGCGGTGTCGGTGTCAGGCTCATCCGGGAAGATATCGATTGTGGCATCCTATATTCCTCCGGGCAGTGATTCTGGACTTCACCAGGCTCACCTTGACAACATATCGAACATCCATGCCAGCTTAGAGGACTCTGATGGCATATGTGTGGCAGGAGACTTCAACCTCAGTTCTGTTTTCTGGACGTGTGACCCACAAGCAGCTGCTATGGTGCCCGGAAACGTGCATCATTCACATGAAATAATTGTCATTGATGACTGTTTTAGTATGGGCCTCACCCAAATTAATAATATTTTCAATGATTTCCATAAGCTTCTTGATTTAATCTTCATTAATTCCATTGTTCATTCTAACGTAACTCTTGCTGAATTTACCATTTCAAATTGTGTTGTCCATCACAAACCCTTGTGCTTTAACATTGAATTTTATAGCTTTCTGCCATTTATTGATTCTAATCCTAGATACATATTTGATCCCTCTAGTTTGAGTTCCCTAAGGGATTGCCTGCTATCAATGAATTGGTGTGCCTTACTATCTAACCCTTGCATTGAAACCAATTATAAAACCTTTCTTTCAACTATTAGAAATCAAACAAAAACACCTCTTAACGAGGTATAAAAATAGTGACGATCGCACCTTCAACGTACAAAAGTTCTGATATCAACTTTTGTGACGAAAAATGATTTTAGATGCGACTAAATAAGTACGATACCTAAAATTTACTCGTTCGGCCCGCTTTAGCAAATATTTAATATATGCACGAAAGTTTTCTGTTGTAGCGTGCCGAATGAATAAATTTTAGGTATCGTACTTATTTAGTCGCATCTAAAATCATTTTTCGTCACAAAAGTTGATATCAGAACTTTTGTACGTTGAAGGTGCGATCGTCACTATTTTTATACCTCGTTAAGAGGTGTTTTTGTTTGATATCAGAAGTTTTTGTTTTGACCATAGTCAAAGTACCCCAATACCATGACTAGGAGTCGTCCCCATATGGCTTGGCTATTGAAAAAACCAGAGCACACAGTTCTGACCCCTAATCTTAGCTGAACGCCACCTAAGATTAGGCACTGTAGCGTCATTACCAGTCGGCACCCTCGTGGAGGTTCAGTACGGGGATTTTTGCCAACCAAAAAATTTAAAAATTGTGTGCAAAACTTTTTATTAATTTGTATTCTTCCTTGTTATTATATATCATCAAATAAAAACATTATTTCTCCTCGTAAAAAAGTATGTAAAGATCTTTGCTATTACGGGGCCATGAAGATTTATATACTGTTGCATCATCGGCTTTGTAAAAATTTCCATCTTTTCGTAATATGGATGTATAATGTCCTTCATTAAATCCGTGATCATGATGAAATATTGCACTTGATAAACGATATCTTTTATTTTCAAATCTTAGGTCACTCTGTGATGTACTTGTTAAATTAAAATTGGTTATTTTCATAAACGATTGATCGACTAAACAGAGTGAGAACACAAGTACCCGTCCTGAATTTTCAATAACGGACTGACTTTGTAAATGATTTCCGCAATGCGTACACGAACTACTTTCAATATTTCGCCATGAACCATAGTTGAAGCTTACTAATTCATTTATTGTACATTTTCTATTTTCAGGAATATAAAGTTGAGCAATTAAGTTTTCAGACATTTGTCTATTGCCCCTATACTCGCAGTTAGAGCACTTTAAAATTTCAACATGCTTATGTATAAATAATGGTTTAATTATTTATTTATTTATTTATTTATTTATTTATTTATTTATTTATTTATTTATTTATTTATTTATTTATTTATTTATTTATTTATTTATTTATTTATTTATTTATTTATTTATTTATTTATTTATTTATTTATTTATTTATTTATTTATTTATTTATTTATTTATTTATTTATTTATTTATTTATTTATTTATTTATTTATTTATTTATTTATTTATTTATTTATTTATTTATTTATTTATTTATTTATTTATTTATTTATGTATTTATGTATTTATTTATTTATTTATTTATTTATTTATTTATTTATTTATTTATTTATTTATTTATTTATTTATTTATTTATTTATTTATTTATTTATTTATTTATTTATTTATTTATTTATTTATTTATTTATTTATTTATTTATTTATTTATTTATTTATTTATTTATTTATTTATTTATTTATTTATTTATTTATTTATTTATTTATTTATTTATTTATTTATTTATTTATTTATTTATTTATTTATTTATTTATTTATTTATTTATTTATTTTTCGCCATGAACCATAGTTGAAGCTTACTAATTCATTTATTGTACATTTTCTATTTTCAGGAATATAAAGTTGAGCAATTAAGTTTTCAGACATTTGTCTATTGCCCCTATACTCGCAGTTAGAGCACTTTAAAATTTCAACATGCTTATGTATAAATAATGGTTTAATTTTTATTTATTTATTTATTTATTTATTTATGTATGTATTTATTTATTTATTTATTTATTTATTTATTTATTTATTTATTTATTTATTTATTTATTTATTTATTTATTTATTTATTTATTTATTTATTTATTTATTTATTTATTTATGTATTTATGTATTTATGTATTTATGTATTTATTTATTTATTTATTTATTTATTTATTTATTTATTTATTTATTTATTTATTTATTTATTTATTTATTTATTTATTTATTTATTTATTTATTTATTTATTTATTTATTTATTTATTTATTTATTTATTTATTTATTTATTTATTTATTTATTTATTTATTTATTTATTTATTTATTTATTTATTTATTTATTTATTTATTTATTTATGTATTTATTTATTTATTTATTTATTTATGTTTTTATTTATGTATTTATTTATTTATAGAATTGTATAATGGAACAGTTTAAAACAATTTTAACAATTCCCTGACCTTAAAATACAGTTTGGATACGCACATACAAAATTCAATGCTTAGGCAGCGTTAGTTGTGTTGGGCTGGCAAAAGTGGCGATTTTCGTTTATGAATACCTTTTAAACGTGACTTTTTACAGTAATGTGTTATATACCAAAATTTAAGGAATCTCAAGGGCTAAAGTTTTAAAGAAAATCGTTAGAGCCGTTTTTGAGAAAAATAAAAAAAAGCTAAAAAAAATTTTAACAAAAATTCTTTTGTTTATATCTTTTTAACTATTACATTTACACAAATTGCATATAGAAGGCGTTTATAGCATTTAAAAATACATTTCAAACGAGATGCAGCACAAGTCTGTAGCTTTAGTAGTATAGAAGTTACGGCTTTCCGAATTTGAGCTATTTATAGCTGTTTTCCCGCTAAACTAGCGGGTTTTTCCAAAAGTGGTAGAACAAAGTTTTTTATATCGATGTGATGAACGTCATATCAAATTTTCAAAACTTAAAAAACATGTTTTGGACAAACTGACAAACAGAATTAAATTTTCATTTTGGGAAGAAAAAGAAAATCTTATTTTGGCTATTTTTGGAGCGTCCGATTTTCTGATTTGATCCCTCATATTAAGCGCATTTTCAGTAGGAATACAACTAACAACAGTGCGAGGGGCAAATTATCCCCACCGGCCCCAACAGATCCAAATTTCTAAATTTTCACTTTCACCGCTCTTTCTCCCAAGCCAATTGATTTTCTTGAGGTCTTGGTATGCAATCCTTTAAGTTTTAGCAATACCTTTAATTTGGTGTATTACTCATTACGATCGGACTATCACAGCAGATTTTCAATTTTGCGGCTATATAATAGTAGTCGCCTTCGCACACTCTCCTGGTGCGCTTCGTCACTACATGGACTGCCGTCCATAGTGATACTCTTGACAGCATAGTCCGTTTCAGGGTACGGGGTTCCTACAGGCTTCCTTGGTATACGAAAGGACTGCAAAAATACAAAAACCTTAGGAGCAAATATTACAAGAAATTTTCTAGAACACATAACCCAGCAGATGGTGAGAGATACAGGCAGCATAAACGTGAGTTTGACTTTCTCAATAAATTTCTTTATAACCAATACATTTGTGAAGTTGAGCATAGCTTGAAGGACAACCCTAAGGCGTTTTGGCGGTTTGTTAATTCTAAGAAATCTCATTCGTCTATACCTTCAGCTATGTCTTATGGTGATATTGTTGCTTCCACTGAGGCCGATATCGCCAATTTGTTTGCTGCGTGTTTTTCCTCAAACATTGAACCTTCCAATGATTGGTATGATCAGGAAACATTAAATTCAATTCCAGAAATTTGCAGCATTGGAAGTCTGGACATATCGTATGATGACATTTCTGAAGCAATCAGTTATTTTGATGATTCCCCAAGGCTAGACTTTGATGGAATTTCTTCATTCTTCCTTAAGAATTGCATTGGCAGTCTGTACCTACCTCTGCAGATCTTGTTTTCTTCTTCTTTGTCTCAGGGTAGATTCCCAATTAGATGGAAAATTTCAAGAGTTATGCCGGTCCATAAAGGAGGAAGTAAATTTGAGATTTCGAATTATAGGCCGATTGCTAAAATCGGCAACATTGCTAAACTGTTCGAAAGAATAATTTTCAAAAAATTATCTTTCTTAATAAGGTCTTATATAGAACCTTACCAACATGGCTTCATGCCTGGTCGATCTACGACAACCAACTTGGCCATTTTTACGAGTCACTGTGTACATGCATTTGAGGATCACTCACAGATGGACACGATTTACACAGATTTTGCCAAAGCTTTTGACAAGGTGTGTCACTCTGCCCTTAAGGCTAAACTTTCGAAACTAGGCTTTCACTCCTCATTTCTTAATTGGATAGCATGGTAATTGGATAACCGACGCTATCATGTTGAAATAGGTGGTGCATTATCCCATCCCTATAAAGCGACATCAGGACTTCCTCAGGGTAGCTCTCTTGGCCCTTTACTTTTTATTATTTTTATAAATGACTGTCAAAACTTTAAGTGATTCGATATTGCTTCAATCAGACCTAGATAGTATCGGTAGTTGGTGTTCCAAGAATAATTTGCCTTTAAACCTTCACAAATGCCACATCGTTAGTGTTGGGTTGCTCATGAGTGAGTGAACAAAAAAGAGTTGCTCACTAAACTGAGTGAGTGAACATGTTCCTTCGAACTTGTTCTTTATTGTTCACTTGTTCATTTTTGCTCACTTGCTCCTTTTTGTTCAGTTGCTCAGTTTTGCTCTCTTACTTGCTCTTTTTTGTTCACTTGTTCAGTTTGGCTCTCTAATTTGATCTTTTTAGTTCACTTGCTCAGTTGCTCTCTTGCTGTTTTTGGCACAAAAAGTATTTTTTTTACTTTTAGGATGCATTTTGCATACGGTTTTACAGACAATCAGCTGTTTTCTCAGAGCCAGTGAAAAAGTTAAGGACAGAACAAGTGAGCAAGTGAACAAGTGAACAAGTGAGCAAGTGAACAAGTGAGCAAACTGAGTGAGTTGACTCATTGGGAAAAAAAGAACAAGTGAACATGTTCACCCAAATGAGCAGTATTTACCCAACACTACACATCGTTCATTATTCGAAAAGGCTTGTAACCATCCCATCCACTTATCTTATCAATAACCACCCTCTCTCTGTTTTAAATGAAATAGTTGATCTGGGGGTATTATTTGATGACAAATTTCTGTTTAATGAACATCTGAATTTTATATTACCAAAGGCATATGCAATGTTCGGCTTTGTTAAGCGAAACACGGTTTTATTCAAAGATCCGAATTCCAGATTATCTGTTTACTCTGCGTTTGTCCGTTCCAGGGTTGAGTATGCTTCCTTTATTTGGAATCCCTCAGGAAGTGTCCAGATCAATAGGCTTGAGAGGTTGCGGAAAAAGTTATTAAAGTTTGCATTGCAATCCTTGCATTTTACTGAACCGGCTCCGCCCTATGCTAGCCAGTGTTCCATGCACATGGTAATGATTAATGTACACTTGTTCCTTGAAGGATCGCCGTGCAATTGCAGGACTTCTTTTCCTTAATGATTTACTGGTAGGTAATATTGATTGTCCTTGTCTGTTGGGATGCATTAATTTTAATGCTCCTGCCAGGAATCTTCGTACCTTGGTACCATTTCTGGAACGTGCTGTCAGGACAAATTATGCTCGCAATGAGCCATTACTTAGGTCTCTTAGAATGTTCAATTCCTTGCCTATAAACATTAGATTCTGCTGGGGGGCCAAGAAGGAACTATTAAGGCAAACCCTTAGGGAATATTTATACCCGTTACTCGTAGAGTAAAAGGGTATATTGTATTCGTGCAAAAGTATGTAACAGGGAGAAGGAAGCGTTTCCGACCCCATAAAGTATATATATTCTTGATCAGGATCACTAGCCGAGTCGATCTAGCCATGTCCGTCTGTCCGTCTGTCTGTCCGTCTGTCTGTCCGTCTGTCTGTCTGTATGAACGCTGAGATCTCGGAAACTATAAAAGCTAGACGATTGGTATTTGGCATGAAGATTCTTGGAGTTCCTACGCAGCGCAAGTTTGTTTCAAAAGGGTGCCACGCCCCCTCTAACGCCCACAATCGCTTATATACGATTTTAAAAATTTCAATATTTCGGAAAAGTAAAAATGCAGTTTTATTGTGTTTATCAATACCTATCGAAATGTAGAAGAAATTTTTCAAATCGGACCATTCGTTAAAAAGTTAGGCGTGTTCAAAGTTTCTATCTCCATCTCCCTCGCACTCCCTTCACCTGAGTAACGGGTATCTGATTGTCGGGGCACCCGACTATAGCGTTCTCTCTTGTTTTTAATTAATATTCAATAATAGATTTAAGTTAAGATGTAGCCAGATAAGGATTTATCCGTTGGCGATATATATAAATAAATATATTTATGGTAGACACTTCACCGTCAAAACAGACCATAGAGCACTTACCTACTTATTTTCAATGGTAAATCCCAGTTCCAAACTAACACGAATGAGACTTGAATTGGAGGAATGTAATTATACCCGTTACTCGTAAAGTAAAAGGGTATATTGTATTCGTGCAAAAGTGTGTAACAGCTAGAAGGAAGCGTTTTCGACCCCATAAAGTATATATATTCTTGATCAGGATCACTAGCCGAGTCGATCTAGCCATGTCCGTCTGTCCGTCTGTCCGTCTGTCTGTCTGTCTGTCCGTCTGTCCGTATGAACGCTGAGATCTCGGAAACTATAAAAGCTAGAAGATTGGCATTTTGCATACAGATTCTAGGAGTTCCAACGCAGCGCAAGTTTGTTTCAAAAAGGTGCCACGCCCCCTCTAACGCCCACAATCGCTTATATACGATTTTAAAAATTTCAATATTTCGGAAAAGTAAAAATGCAGTTTTATTGTGTTTATCAATACCTATCGAAATGTAGAAGAAATTTTTCAAATCGGACCATTCGTTAAAAAGTTATGCGTGTTCAAAGTTTCTATCTCGATCTCCCTCGCACTCCCTTTACCTGAGTAACGGGTATCTGATTGTCGGGGCACCCGACTATAGCGTTCTCTCTTGTTTTATGGTAGAGTATTTAAAGGGTAAAGATAACCATGTAGCCGATGCGCTCTCTAGAATAACCATCAAAGGCTTGAAAAATATACAAACAAACAATACAAACTGGGAGGGTGTGGAAAAGGAGATTTTGCAAATAGAGGAAAACCATAACTAACGTGTGGAAAATCTATAATGCTGGAAGGCGAAAAACCAGTGGATTTTGGCCTGCATCCTACTGCCAGAAATCCAGATAGAAACCTCATTTCCCCATTACTTTTTGTGTCACCCCCGTGTATTTTGAAACCAGAGATGGAAGAAATGTAAGGGGTGAATAAGGTTTAGTCCCTTCCGCTTGTATGGAGAAACCTGATGAAAATATGTTATTTGTTCTCCCTTTTGTGTCGCCACAGATCATGTGTCACACAAATACATATGCAAGCGTAAATAGGACCAAAGGAATGTGGCAACTAATGGCTACACATTTCGACTATTCAGTCGCAATATGAATTTCAATAGGAGCGGAACATTCCAGGCTGTTTGCCCAACAACAACAGCAGCGGAATTTGCAATTGAAACTGGAGCAACACAAGTAGCAGTTTGAGTTGTTCCAGCTGCAATTGAACAACCAACAGCCAACTCAGCATCAACAATTGCAGCAGCAGCAACAACAGCTTCAGCAAATGCAGTAGCAATTACTAATGCAACAACCGAAAGCTGCGCACCCTGGAAAGGATCGGCCGCAATTCCAAACGCTGCGAGAGGCCCACAACAAGATCCAGAAGCAGCAACGCCAAATAATGGGCCTTCAGGACAAGGTGGCTGCCTTGGAAAGTTTTCAGGCATATGTGAGCTCCGTGATGCGCCTGCCAAAAACGCGGAGTCCGCCGCAGCCAATGCCGTTGCAGACAGTGCCGATGCTGGCAGAGCGACGAGATCTTGACCAACTGCAGCCGGGTCAACCGCTCCAGCAACAACCTGGCTCATTGATGGCGCAGCAAATCCAGGGCTTGCAGCAACAGCTCCAGAAGCAAGACATTTCCAATTAATTTCTGGCATATTTAATTCTGTTCTTTTTCCCTTTCTTAGTTTTAAGTTTAATTTCATTACAATTTCTATTTAAATAAAAATCAATAAAATTCCATAAAAAATGTTTATTATATTGGGTGGATTATTATTTATTGTTAACATGTCTTGCATTTTCTTTTCCTTGGGTTTTTATTTTCTGTCTTCTTAGATGCGTTCCATCTCTTACACGAAATTTGAACATGAAAACGAAAAAGTTAAAAGAAACTCATGTAATAGGCACACCCAGCAGGAAAGTGAGAAGTTGGTTTTTGTGTTCTTGAAATCCTGTTCCTTTTTGCAGGCGGCGGTGTGGGGTTAGATAATTTCTGAGCGTTAAATGGGGTGGGTTTCTGAGTAGCATTAAATCAGGCCACTTATGCGCTGTGTGATTTCTGTGGCACTACGATTATAATATTTTTTAACAAAAAAATCACAAACTTATAATATTCAAAAATCCTATGATTTACACCAAAACCAAAAATCTTGTTCTCACATTTATCTTTAATTTTTAGTTATTTTAAAATTCGTAGAAAAAATATTAATAATTTTTAATCAAATAAATTAAACTAAATACTATAATCATAATGTCTATTATCATAATATTTATTGATGATTTTAATTTATTTTACTCACAATTTTTACAAATAATAATGAGAATGAATGTGGGTAATGTGGTAAGACGATTAAAAAATTTGATCACATTTATCAAGGATTGCAATAAAATTACAACAGAAAATATTATTGTTTTTTATAATGTTAAACATTTTCTGTGAAATAAAATAATTTGATCGTCAGATCGTGGCAGGTGTGACCCTAACTTACAACGAAATTAACACCAAATTTATCTGCATTTTGCATTTTGGTATTATCAAGTATATTATGCAGGGTCACATCATTTTACATTTAGTCTAAAAAAGTGAAAAAAGTGAAAAATCGTTCGGTTAATTCTAAAAAACAAGAAAAAGGTAAGTGATAACATAAATGTTGTTGCTTTATAATCTTTATTTCAGCGTTGCAGAGGTTAGTACCACATATATTTTCGCCATTAATAAATATAAGCCTCCAGATGATATCTTTAACACAAACTCTGCATTTCAGTGTCACTTGAAATGTTTTTAATCTTCATCAGTGGTAAATGGTGTGCGGTGTTCATTAAATGGTTGTATGAATAGTACTTCAGTACTAACTTAGTTGTTTAACTCAATCAAAATATTACATTTATTTCAGCCAGGCCGATTGAGACTTCTTGGGACCAGAACTGTTGCGCTTGTGTGATTTTTTCTTTTCATAATTCCCATTCCCGACATTAAACATCTGATCAGAGGGTAAATGAACGGCCATGGCAAACTAGGCATAATTTCTGGAGAGATCCCTTAACTTTGTATGGAGATGTAATAATGGTAATTACTCTTTTTATTATTCCTGGTCTTACATTCATATCTTAATTATTTTTGATATTTTCAGAAGACAGGCTTACTATACATGGATACCTAAGAGCTGCATTCGGCCAAGCAAAAACCGGGAGTGCTTCAGGCATTGACAATTTTTAATTCCAATGCTTCGATTGTAAATGTTATTAATAATTACACATACAAAAATTACATGAAAAAAAATTATTTTTTATTGTGGGAAATCAGATACTGCAAAGTATTGGAAAACCAAAACTGGGAGGGTGTGGAAAAGCAGATATTGCAAATACAGGAAAACCATAACTGAGCACGTGTGGAAAATCTATAATGCGGGAAGTCGAAAAACCAGTGGATTTTGTCCTGCATTCTTCTGCCAGAGATCCAGATAGAAACCTCATTTCCCCCTTACTTTTTGTGTCACCCCCGTGTATTTTGAAACCAGAGATGGAAGAAATGTAAGGGGTGAATGAGGTTTTGTCCCTTCCGCTTGTATGGAGAAACCTGATGAAAACATGCTATTTTCCAGAGGAATTTTCCCGGTGGGCAGTTACAAACCAATACATCCACATCTTACGACAGAGCTTGCAAGGTTCGGTCATCCTTTTTAAAGTGTTGGGAAAAAACCTGTCACAAAAAACCCTATGACAACTGGGAGTGAGCTAACACCTTAAAAGGGTTTTTGCTTAACAGATGTTACGCTCAGAGCAAAACCCTTTTTTTAGAGGTATTTCGGTTTCTACTGACTACTTTGCTCGGTCTGTTAAGGAAAACGGTCTTTTGTGAATGTATGAGTGTGTATGTGTGACCTGTTCAGTAATGCTTCAGTCGTAACATTGCTTTTTGATTATTAAAATTCAAAAGGGTAAGGGAAAATACGTAATGTGTATTTTCTAAAGCTGAATCTGTAAGATTAGCCCATTTACCATTAAATTCCAATATTCTACATATTTTAAATAATTTACGATTCCAAAAATCCACTTTTGGCATATCTTTCTTATGTAGTAATTAATAACCAAATCCACGTAATAAAAAGCGAATCTTTTTAGCTGCAAGAAAAATTAGAGCTTTTTAACAGGTTAAACCTCCTTTAGCAGTTTCAAATTTGGTTTATGTAGCTTTAAATCAATTCCTAACTATTTAAGAATATCTGCACAACATTATTTGGTTTTATTCAAAATATTTCGAAAGATTTGAAGGAACGCTCGATCCATTTTGTAGGAATAGGCTTATATATGATGGACGTTGATGCACTACGAGCAGTACAAACAAGTGGCCCAACGATACCAAGCACGTGCTTGTTACGCGCGGGACCCTTTATCAATTAGGGCAAAAATGCGATAAAACAATTAGAGACGGGACATATAAAAATTATAGAGATTATGAACTAAGATTGAAGCAAATGAGATAAAATTTTAGTTTTTAATACAGGGATAGATGTAGAAGTGCAAATTAAATGATAAAGATTGTTATAATTATTACATAGAACACGAAAAGGCTCATGCAGAGTGAAATTTGATGTACATCGAGGCAAATTAAGAGGGTAATAATTTCGTGTTAGTCTAACGGGAACATTAAAAGTTAAACGGTTTACCAGTTCTACAGAATCAATATCACCTCTTATAAGATTTTGCATAAAAATAGTACCAAGCATTATTCTACGGTTTTCAAGTGTAGGTAAATTAATCAATAGTAATCTACTTTGGTAGGAAGGTAGCCTTACGTTTTGATCCCAGTTCAAACTACGAATAGCAAAAAGAAGAAATTTTTTTTGTACCGACTCTATACGGTCAATGTGCACTTGGTATTGTGGGCTCCAAACCGAAGAACAATATTCCAATATAGGTCGGACAAGGGAGGTAAATAGTAATTTGGTTATATAAGGGTCGTCAAATTCTTTTGACCAACGCTTTATAAACTCAAAAACACTCATAGCTTTGTTGACAGTCAGCATTATGTGGCAGTCAAATTTAAGCTTCGAGTCCAGAAGAACGCCTAAATCATTTACTGAATATATA
This sequence comes from Drosophila lutescens, assembly GCA_037075285.1. NCBI lineage: Eukaryota > Metazoa > Arthropoda > Insecta > Diptera > Drosophilidae > Drosophila > Drosophila lutescens. The sequence goes on along the minus strand of JBAMCF010000757.1, from coordinate 63,812 downwards.
CGGTCAAGTGGCAAGTTCTGAAGCAAATAACTTATAAACGTAGGAGTACCCCTATGAAAGGTCATTACGTTACATTTCAGGCAGTTCAAATTTAAGAGGTTATACTCACACCATACTTGAAAGTTATCAATGTCTGATTGTAAGCCGAAACCAGAATACTTGGAATACTTTGAGCCATTTTTAATCTTAAGACTTATAGTAGTTCATTTGAACCGATCTGCCTTTTATAGCTCATTTGAAAGGTAATTCGTTTCTTTATGGCATTTCTTATTAAAGAAAGTTCCTTATATAGTCAATAAATATATTGAAGCAAACAAAAAAAAATAGCAGCTAACCTAAATTCAGAATACAATTTTATATACATTTATATGTACAATGCAATTTTAGAATTATCTTGATTTCCCATGTAAAATTTATGCATATATCACAGCAGGCCTATACTTATTCCTTTCTAGAGAAAACCCATTTTTATACCCTTGCAGAGGGTATTATAATTTCAGTCAGATATTGTAACGCAGTGAAGGAGACGTTTCCGACCACATAAAGTATATATATTCTTGATCAGCACCAATAGCCGAGTCCATCTAGCCATGTCCGTCTGTCCGTTTCTATGCGAACTAGTCTCTCAGTTTTAAAGCTATCGCAATGAAACTTTCCCAAAAGTCTTCTTTCTATTGCAGGTAGTACATATGTCGGAGCGAGCCAGATCGGACCACTATATCTTAAGGCTCCCATGCGAATAATCAAACAAATATAAGAAAATTCATTGTAACTTTGCAGGAAGTAGGCGTTTTGATTTCTGACAACTTAAAAAGGTATTTCTTTTATCTGCAAGGGTATATAAGCTTCGGCTGGCCGAATCTAGCTTCCTTTCTTGTTTTTACTTTTATTTAACAGTAGTCTTTCAGAAACCCTTTTAGGTGACTGTTAACTTAAAAGGGTCTCACCGAGTGGTTATTGAAAGACCGATTGCTTTGTTCGGTTGAGCCGAACGGTCGGACCGAAACCGACAAGCAAAACTAAAAAAGGGTTCCGCTCAGAGAGAGAGTTTGTGAGCAACATTTTTATCGGTTTTGTCGAGATTAAACTGCCTTAGAAAAATCGGTTGACAGTTATTTGCAAGCTCTGTCTTACGACGTTTGTGTTTGTGCTTGCGTCGCCGCTACGCAAATAGTTTAAAATTAAGGACAAGAAAATGAAGGAAACTAATAACCGCTTATAGGCGCGAGAGGTTTAGTTTTATTTTGGATGCCTAAGCAGCAAGTAAAAGCTATTGTGAAGCGCAAACATTTTAAAATTTTTCTGTGCCCAAAGTTAATTTAAATTCTTACACGTAAGTTATTTTGTTCCACTACACTATTTCCACTATACAAATTTTGTATAGACGCTAATCAAATTCTTGAGAAGCGAAGTCAAAGTTGACTTTAATTATTTAATTAGTTAGTTATCCATTTCCTTACAATGTATGGACACTTTTCACGCTAATATTTAACGTTGATCAGTGAAGTCAATTTTGACTTATGTAATGTGCCTTGTCGCTCTTTTGTCCACAAAATAAATAAGCCTAGAAGCAGACTTTAATTGTTTTTGTTGACCCACTCAGGTTACCAAAGAGAATGAATCGCTGCCAAGCTCAGCTCAAAAAGGTTGCACTCAATTTAGGGAATCAAAATTACATGAGAGTACCGTGGGTTGGCAGACAAAAATGGCGATCTTTTTCGAAATTTGGGAAATTTTGGTTACATGAGGTTCTGACACGCGAGTATCGGTCTTTTCTAATTCTACCGCCAGCCAAGGCAGACGTGCATATTACGACCAAAGTCTAATTTAATTCAAAGTGCCAGCCAGTCAAAGATTAGAAAAGTCATTAAATAATCGTGGGTTCTACCATATTGGGTAAGCAAAATAAATCGGCTGTCTTCCCCAAAATTAGGCAATGCTGACCTTAGTCAATTTTATTTAGTTACCCAGGTGCAAAAGCACACCTTTATTCTCCCAGCCATTGGTTTTTCCATCAATACGCTCCGACGTTCCAGGCAAAGCTCATCTTTCCCGAAAGAGATCGGCCAAAGCAGCGGCCAGAGAGGAGAGGGGCATCAGTTTTTATTACCAGCGCAAACGCAACGGTCGCAGCTCCGACGCTGCTCGGCGCCGAGGCCGCGGAAAGTCGGAAAACGGCGGAAAACCGCCCGGGAAATACCGATCATCGTCGTACGAAAAGTCCGGGAGTGTCTACGTTTTTTTCTGTGTGTGAAAATTTAATAGTTGCCTGAATCAGAACCACCCGGAAAAAGTCACGCACACACACATGTAACCTGCAAGACCACCACGCTGCAATTGTGTCGTGTGTTCTTGTGTCGTGCGGTGAAACATGTGTATTATTAACATTTCAGCGAATTTCAGTGACAACGTTCTACGAAGAAAGCGCTTTCCTCGCCGGATGTTCAATGAGTGAGTCACCCTACTTATATTATATATTTTCTTAAACATATATAAAAAAAAAACCCCGACCAGAATTTCCGACCAACTAACAAAAGCCGAATGGTCAAAACTGAATTAAAATAATGAAAACTTAAAACGAAATTTAAATGAACGAAAATTAAAGATAGAAAAGAAAACATGAAGTGAACGAAATAGAGTTTAAAAGAAAAGAAAAGAAGCAAACAGAAAAGAAAATCATGAAGTAAGAATTAGGGAAGTAAAACAGAATAATTTGTGCCGTAATTCGAATTCGCCGCAAGTTTCGCGAATTCGCCGCTTAAGCATTGCCGAATGTAAAAAAAAAAGCTCCGAAAAGATGAGCTCGATTTTCTGATAGAACTAAATCCAACCAAATAAAGAATGCTACAAAAAAATTCAGGATTGATCAATGATCAATGATCATTGATCATACAGAAGAAAACAAAGATACAAATAAGGAATATTACGCTAATAAGTCGTCAGAAGGTAATCTTTTATGGAAAGTAAAGAAAATGTCTGCATTTACATATGATTGCCAAATAGCGTATAGTGCTGACAAAATTATTGAAATTGGGACCATGAATAAGAAATGCAACTATTGCAATGCTTTGAAATGGAAGAATGATATGTTCTGTATGATCAATAGACATCGGATTATATGTTTTTCTGCAAAATTCGATTTGTTTTGTTTTAATTTCTTTCTTTTGCCATTTCTCTGTTATAAATGTTGTTAAAATGGTTTAAAAATGTGATGTTGATAATCTTATGGCATACCCGCCAATAACTGCATTTAAATTTTTTGGAGATTCAGCATCCTTCACCAAGTCCCCAATATTTTCAAATTTTGTTGTTCCAGTCTCAGGTCATTGCCAGCACATATGTATGTATGTACGTTCTGCTGGCGCACTTTGCATAAGTCGTACATGTATGTATGTATGTCCTGCTGTCGAACTATAAGTGTGACGGCGCAAGTGGAAAATTAAAATACCACAGTCATAACACATTTAAAATGCGCGGCTAAACGTTAAATTTAAAATATCGGTAGACTTACAGAAATCCCATTAAGCTGATTTTTACAGTCGAAATTTTCCTTAAAATTGCTTTTATTTTTATGATGCAAAAAACTGATCAGCAAACTATTTATTAGTTTTTAAACGTTGAGATATTGACAAACTGTTGATTTGTAAAAACATTATTTTGCTCCGTTGCACACACACATGGGCGAAAAATATATAAGCCACAAAATGAGTTTTTAATAAACACAATCCCTAGATATGTGCGTGCGTGTGCTTTGCAGCTAACTAAGGAAGTTAGATTCGCTTAAATTCAAATTAATGATAATACTGATATCCTTTTGCTTAAAGAATATTGCATGTACATTTCCACAACAGATCGAAGACATTTTCTTATAGATTTTTGTGTTTTAAAATGCAAATAGCATTGAAAATATTAAAAAAAAACGAAATATTCAAATCAATTGATTCTCTTACCCTTCCTTACACGTGCCTCATATTGTTAAAGCAAATGGAAATGTTTAAACAATTTGATTCACGGCATCCCCTCCCACCTGCCTTCCTTATCTAAACTAATATAAAATTGGACCTCTAAAAAACGGTCAGCAGCAAATTCCACCCAGAACGAATTGACATAAAAATCTAAAAAAAATCACATTAATTACTAAAATAATTAGGAGCCGCGTGTGAGGTACAAATTAGAACAACAAACGACCCCAAAGTGCCCCAAAATTCGATTTGATTTTTTTTAATTTCTTTCTTTTGCCATTTCTCTGTTATAAAAGTTGTTAAAATGGTTTAAAAATGTAATGTTCATAATCTTATGGCATACCCGCCAATAACTGCAATTAAATTTTTTTGGAGATTCAGCATCGTTCACCAAGTCCCCAATATTTTCAAATTTTGTTTTGCCAGTCTGACGTCATTGCCTGCACATATGTATGCACGTATGTTATGCTGGCGCACTTTGCATAAGTCGTACATGTAAGTATGTATGTATGTCCTGCTGTCGCACTTTAAGTGTGCAAAACATTATTTTGCTCCGTTGCACACACACATGGGCGAAATATATATAAGCCACAAAATGAGTTTTTAATAAACACAATCCCTAGATATGTGCGTGCGTGTGCTTTGCAGCTGACTAAGGAAGTTAGATTCGCTTAAATTCAAATTAATGATAATACTGATATCCTTTTGCTTAAAGAATATTGCATTTACATTTCCACAACATATCGAAGACATTTTTTTACAGATTTTTGTGTTTTAAAATGCAAATAGCATTGAAAGTATTAAAAAAAACGAAATATTCAAATCAATTGATTCTCTTACCCTTCCTTACACGTGCCTCATATTGTTTAAACAAATGGAAATGTTTAAACAATTTGATTCACGGCATCCCCTTTCACCTGCCTTTCTTATCTAACTACTATATAAAAGGCTGTATTTAAAAAACGGTCAAATTCCACCTAGAACGGATTGACATAAAAATCTAGAAAAATCCCATTAATTACTAAAATAATTAGGAGCCGCGTAAGAGGTACTTTTTAGAACAAAAAACGACCCCAAAGTGCCCCAAAATTCGGTTTGTTTTTTTTTTAATTCTTTCTTTTGCCATTTTTCTGTTATAAATGTTGTTGAAATGGTTTAAAAATATGATGTTCATAATCTTATGGCATACCCGCCAATAACTGCATTTAAATTTTTTGGAGATCCAGCATCCTTCACCAAGTCCCCGTTCACGGCATCCCCTTCCACCTGCCTTTCTTATTATTAATATTATTCTAATCAAGGTAAAAAATTAATGAAAACAAAAATACTGAAACAAAATATCAATGGTAAAATGCAATAATATCGAATTGATTTTCTTGATGCCTTTTCTTAAATTAGTCAAATATATAAAGCGAAACATTGCTTCGCATAAATATTGGTTTCCCTTATAAGAGTTGTCTACTGTGGATACCTTCCAAAAACCCCCATTTAGCTAAATCTCCAAGAGTATTTGGTTTTTATTTACCTTTTCTTTAATTTCTTAAATCTTAACCAAAATTATCATATTGGTTTTTGGAGAGCTATGTATATCTCTTAGCAATTTTTTGTTCTATTTTTTTTAAGAAAACAAGTTTATTATCTAGATTTACACGCTAATCGATTTGGAATTCAATTACATGCTCAACCCTGTATGACATTCTATATTTAAACAATATGTTTTGGACAAAGTACTAAAGTTGTGAATCGATTTGGAATTTAATTACATGCTCAACCCTGTATGACATTCTATATTTAAGCAATATGTTTTGGACCAAGTACTAATGTTGTGAAGAAAATTAGTGTAAGGATTTTTGTCGAAAAATGAATTGGTTTGTTTCTGTTCTGTGCAGCTGATACCTTACGCAAGCAATAAGAATTTTAGGAATTTTTTCGCAAGTTTTTTATATTTCTTAAGTAGTTTGCATAGGACAATATACTGTTGTTTTTGCGGAAATTAAGGAAAAAAATTTATGATCAAATCTTTTCTCGGCTTATAGGCTAATTATAAGGAATTTTTTAAATTTTAAATAAGTAGCAAAGGTATGCTTAATTTTCAATTTTAATTTCCGCAGGCGAAGCTGCGGGCTACCGACCCTGCTAGTTATTAATAAATTTGCTCACATCCCAACAATCTAAATAAATGTCTTGCCTTCGAATATCCATGTGGAATGCCAATGGCGTTTCATGGCACAAACTTGAAATAACTCAATTCCTCAATGAAAACCAAATAGATGTAATGCTGCTGGCAGAAACGCATCTCACAAGTAAATACAACTTCAAAATAAGAGGGTATACCTTATACTGCAAAGATCATCTGGATGGCAAGGCCCACGGAAGAACCGGAATCTTAATCAGGGAACGCATAAATCACCACTTTCACCAGAGGCTTGCAACAAATTACTTGCAGGCTACATCTATAAAATTACAAACAGGCAACGGCAGTATCACTATAGCCGCTGTCTATTGCCCACCGCGTTTTACAATAACTGAAGAGCAATTCATGGACTTCTACAATTCACTCGGAGATCGCTTTTTAGCAGGAGGAGACTACAACGCCAAGCACATGCACTGGGGATCAACACTCGTGACCCCCAAAGAAAGGCAACTGTATAAAGCAATCATAAATTTGAGCAACAAACTCGACTATGTCTCCTCTGGCAGCTTCACATAGGTTAGGTTAGGTTAACCCGGACGGCCCTCACGGGGCCACGCATAGGCCAATATGGCCCTTAGTTGTCCGGTTGATGCGCATGAACCTTGAGATAAGTTACGAGGTTTTTATGTCCATAAGGATCAAGGTGTTTTTGGGGAAGGCAAGTAGTTCTCCAAGTAGCAAGTAGTTCCCTGCTGGAGGCGTCTCCTAGTGATGCCAATACTGGGGCACCGAGGTATCTTCTTCTCGCTCTTGAGAGAGCCGGGCAGTTGCAGATAAGATGTTCCAGGGTTTCGATAGCCCCCGATTCATCACATTTCCTGCAGGCGCGGCTGTTGAGTATTCCGAGTGTGGTTGCGTGTGATGCGGCCAGACAGTGGCCTGTAAGGATTCCCACTAACAGTTTGCAGTCTTTCCGTGGTAGACGCAGTACATACTGGCTGAGTTTGTCGTTGCGCTCTTTGCACATAGTTCTTGAGATTCGGCAGGTCTTGGTATTCCTCCACCTGCTTTTTGCTCGCGTGTCCGCCTGTTTCTCCAGGGCGCTGTGGAGCGTTCGGAGGGAAACAGGCACGTTCTCCGTTCTGTCGTTCGCCAGCTCTACGCCGTCCTTTGCAAGGACGTCAGCTGTCTCGTTGCCATCGATGCCCTGGTGACTGGGAACCCAATAGATCCGCACTGACCTTGTCGTGCTAAGGTTGTCTAATGCCTCCCTGCTCGCCATCACATTTTTGGAACTGACTTGACGACTGCATGGATCTTATCGCCGCTTGGCTGTCCACGAACAAGTTGACCACATCGTGTGGTCGATTTATATTTTGAGCCCCTTCAACAGCTTTCCTTATGGCGAAGACTTCCGCCTGGAATATGCTGCAGTCGTTGGGTAGCTTAAAGAACAGCCTTATTTCAGGGTCCGTACAGTATAAGCCCGCTCCAACTCCTCCTTCCATCTTGGAGCCGTCCGTGTATATATTGAGGTGTTGAGTCTGGTCCCGACCCGTTTCCAGTCATCTGGGCCCATGAACGAGGTTGTTTTAACCTCCGGGCACGTTCTGGGGGTCATATGGTCCGTTTTGTTGATCATGCTTCGGGCGATTGAACTATGCCCGAAGCTTTGCGCCGTCATGTTACCTGATGCAACTAGACGTTGTGCTGCCTTTCCTGCAGTCAGTTGTGCGTGGATGTCTATGGGGTCGACTCCGAGGATCGTTTCTAGAGCTTTAGTTGGGATTGACTTCAGCGCCCCCGTTATGCAGACCAATGCCTGCCGCTGAATTCTCTCCATAAGCTCGGTGTACGTCGTCTTTTCAGTGGCTTGCCACCACACTAAGGCTCCATACAGCAGAGTCGGACGCACCACCGAGATGTAGATCCAGTGCATCAGAGCAGGTGACAGGCCCCATGTGCTGCTAAGCATCTTCTTGGATGCATATACCGCAATGGTGGCCTTTTTCACCCTTTCCACTACATTGGGTCTCCATGCCAGCTTGACCTGTGTTTTTGGGGTCAGCCTGGTTACGCCGATTTTCGGGGGGGTCCATTTTGGTACCTTGTATCTCTTAGTAAAGAGAATGAGGTCCGTTTTGTCCGTATTGATACTGAGTCCCACCTTTTCCGCCCACTCACATATCTCCCTGAGTGTTGATTCCATTATAGAGCTGAGGGTCGATGGACAAACTCCCGTAATAATTATGCCTATGTCGTCCGCATAGGCTGTTATTTTTGGGGCTCTCCTCTCGAATCTCTTGATTAGATCGTCTACCACCAAATTCCATAGGAGAGGCGAGAGGTGGGGTACCTTACGGTGTGCCTCTGTGTGCCCCCTTTACCATGGAAGCGGTGCCCCACTCTGAATGTACCCGCCTGCAGCTAAGCAGGTTTCTTATCCAGAGGCTTATTGCGGGGTGCGTGTTGGTTGCTTCTAGGCGATCCATTATAGCATCCTTCTTGACATTGTTGAATGCTCCGGATATATCTACGAATACTCCAAGCGCATATTTTTCTTTAATGTGTAGGGCTCTCTCAACGGTTGCTACTAGCGAGTGTAGTGCCGTTTCCACAGATTTCCCCTTGGTGTAGGCGTGCTGGTTGGATGACATGAGCCTCCCTACATCATTCCTGATGTGTAGATCCAGCAGCTTTTCCAGTGTCTTGAGTATGAAAGAGGTGAGGCTTATCGGCCTGTAATCCTTGGGGCTCGCGTGACTGCACTTTCCCGCTTTTGGGAGGAAGACAATCCGAGAGGTCCTCCATTGGATTGGGATATAGCCCGTGCTTAGACATGCAGAGTATATTTCATATAGCCATGGGGTGATTCTTTCCTTGGTCGCCTGTAACATGGCTGGAAATATTCCATCTAGTCCTGGTGCCTTGTAGCCCGCAAAGGAGTCTATGGCCCAGTTGATTTTTGTAGTAGTTATTAGATCGTTTGGGGGGCGTTCTTCGCCAGTTGCTATGTCTTGGTGCGTGCTGGCGTCTAAGAAATCCGTGCATCCTGGGAAGTGCGATTGCATAAGTGCTGTTAGGTCCTCTTCACTGCCCTCAGTCCACTGTCCGTCGTCGCGTTTTAGCTGACTCTGTATGGTAGGTTGCTTTAAAAGCAGCTTCCGGAGTCTAGCTGTTTCCGGGACATTCTCGATGCTGGAGCAGAAGTTTCTCCACGAGCTTCTCTGCGCCCTGCGTGTTTCCTTCTTGTAATCCCTCAGTAGGATTTTGTATTTCTCGTTAATGATCTCATCGTCTGCCTTTTTGGCGATTTTGAAGAATTCTCGGAGGTTATGTCTTTGGAGTGTAAGTTCCCGATTCCACCATGGTGGCCTGGTCTTCTTCCTCGTTCTTGAAGTCGGGCATGATGCGTGATACGCATCCAGTAATTCCTTGGACAGGGTCTCTAGGGACCTTTCTATGTCTCTCTCGGATTTTACTATGCCTGGGCTGGTCGCGAGTTTCGAGGTCACTGTCCTTGCAAACTTTTCCCAGTTCGTGTTCCGGTGGAGAAAGATGGTGTTTTTAGGACCCTCCACTCGGAGACCAAAGTACTCTGTCCCTTTACAAGTGTTATATCTAGCACGTTTGACGAGGTGGGACCTACGAAGGTGTGCTCCTCCCCCACGTTTGCTATATATAGATTAGTAGATAGAATAAAGTCTAAGAGTCTAAAGTCACCTCTGTCGTTGATGTCTGAGCTTCCCCACACGCTGTGGTGTGCATTGGCATCTGCACCAGTTGGTCATCCTTCGAGCCTAGCTCCACCAAGCTGCTCAGCTCGTCTGGTGGCGCCGATCTGTCGTGTGCCATGTAGCAGGAGGCTACTAAGAGGCGCTGCTCCTCGCTTTCTAGCATCACCGCAGTCTAGTCGTCAGAGCTGTAATGAGGCATAAGTTTAGCATGGATACCTTTCCGCACAAGTATGGCGCTTCTGTTCCTGCTTACCGTTGGTGTTTGAGGACCTTAGTCCGGCCACGATATTGCCCGAGGCAATCCATGGCTCTTGAACCAAGGCTATGTCGACGGGCCCTTGCTCTAAGGCAATCAGGAGCTCCGCCGATGCGAGTCTGCTTTTATGAAGATTGAGCTGCAGCACCCTCAACGTCATGGGTGGCTGGCTCATCTCGACGGGTTGGCTATTACAGTCAGGTCACCGTCCTCTTCGTCTTCCGAGTCGTCCAGAGCGTCCTTGTTGATTTGGAGAACCACACTTTGGCCCCCCTCATTGGGTAGAGGGCTGGCCATGTGCAGAATCTTCCAATTCGCCGTTGGGACGTCTGGATTCTGCCGTTGAAGCAGTTTCAGCGCCCGATCCCCTTGGATTGCGACGGGGAAGAGCACTTTCGCCTTTGGTATGGATGGGATTAATTCCCTGTCCACAACCTCTAGCTTGGCGCCCTCCCACAGCGCCTCCAGTTGGCAGACCGTTTGCGTCAGCCACTTCCTGGTCGGATCGTCGTTGCACTTCAGGATTTTCACGCCGTTCAACTACCCTGCACCATCGAATGTGGGCATGGGGGCTGTGGGTGATTCATCCATCCGTGCAAAGAGAGACTCGATCAGTCGCACATGGACGATCTTCCAGCGCGCCTCCGTCATCTTCCCATTTTCGTCGTTCCTGTCAATGAGTGCCACGATCAGGTGTCGGTTAACTACATCACTGATTTTAGCCCTCTTGTTGGGCTTCTGTGCTGATTTGGGTGGCGGAGGGCCTGTCTCCTTGGGCCCGCGTTTCCGCTTGCTCACCGGAATGTCCTTGGCGGCACTCTCGTGTGAGCGTTGCCTTTTGTTGGCAAGCATCTCCTCCACCTTGTTGGCAAATCCGCCTGCCGACGACATCGCGGGTTTGCTTGCGAAGTGCAGCCTTCCTTCCTCAATCCTTTGCTCTGCCCAGGCAAGCTTTTCCTTCTCCTCCTGGGAAAGGTCCGCTTTGTCCTGGAGCCGGCTCTTGATCTTGAGGGCTGCCTTGTAATGCGTCTTGGCCTTCATCCCCTCGCTTGTACGCTTCGGCCCTTCCCTACGCGGGGAGTTGGAACCTGGTACCGGCAAGCGGGTATGGCTTGTTTTGGCTTCGTATAGCACGCTCTCCGAGTCCGAGTCTACTACAACTACGGCACCCGTGCGGCTTAACTTTGCCTGAGATGTTATGGCAGCTTCACATATTGGCCAGCTGACCCTAGAAAACTTTCGGACTTAATTGAGTTCGCTGTGACCAAGAACATCCCAACATCCCACGCTCCAGAGAGCACAATATAATTAAATATAAGACATAACAATAAGTTTAGGTTAAGAGAGAAGAAAAGCATGAAAACAGAATACATAAGGAATAGGATAAATATAATAATAAGATTGGTTTAAGGGAATAAAAACATGAAGCGAAACGAATTCAATTAACGCCAACGGGAGGCCAGCCAACGCCAGGAAGCCGAGCCTTTCGTGTCCACCTTCCGGGGCATACTTTTCGGCGCAAAGAAAAGCCGCATTCTTTCTTTCTCACCTACAGGACACCCACCGCTGCGCAACTACCGAAGGACGAGCAGTAGCCGCCCACGACCGCACTCGACGACGCCGCCGAAGAAAGGACCAACCTCACCGCTCTATCCTTGTCTTAAACTCTGTTAAATCTAAGTAAATAATCGCAATCCCCTCTAATTTCACCGAACCTCGCATGTGTCATACTCTGGGAACCGGGTCGAACTCTTTTGGAACGAACACCTTGCCACCGTTGAACTATCTCAGCACAGCAGGATCACACATCGGATCACTCGCCTGTTTTAATAACTCTCCTTCAAAGCCCCAAAGTAATTGTTAAGAGTCATCGAGTTTCATAATATAAGTATTATCGCAATTACGAATGTCGAACAAAGAATCATATATCATAACACTTGCTGCCGATACTGCAATTATACAGCTCGACCGTCAGTATGCTTAACAGTCATCAATCTGCCGACGCAGCGAAAATAGCTGACTCCACAATTCGGAAATAGAGCAATAACTCAGCACTGCAAATAGCACTTTGACCCACTGCGAGTTATGAAGAATAGCTGTAATTTCATTTCCCCTTTCTACATATTTTTGTTAACGTAAACACTTTTGTACCTATAAATACCGTTAAGTTTGTTCAATAAAATCAGTCTCAATCTCAGAATACCACTGACTGTTACTCATCTACCATCGCAATCAACAGAGGCTGTCGCTTTAGTCTTCAGATCCTCATCTTGCGCACCATTCTCCGCCGTCCACCTAGTTCCAAGTGCTGGGTGCGACACCTAATCAGTAGACAGTTTATGTGCTGTATACTACCCAACCCCCCGATACACAATTCCTGTGACCAGGCGAAGTAACGCCACTCACGCTAAGGATAACGTATTAACATTTGGTGACCCCGACGTGATCTCACCAAGAGATCACACCATAGAACACAACGTTGGAGATATCTTCCATACGAGTCCTTTTGCCCAAGTCGTCAACAAGGCGACAGATTAAGGACACCTGAGAAAGGTCGACTCAGGAAGTTGGAAGACTGGTCAACAAGGCGACCAGCTCCGTCAACGATTTGATAAAATCGTTTGTGATCCCAGCAGGAAAGGATTCGTGAATCCAATCCCGGACACATTCTCAAAGTTGTCAACACGCGACACTTTGATAACCAACACCATCCTCACAGCAAGTGCCATCGTGGCCACAGAGGGACACCTGAGATCGAACCTATCGACTCGGGATCAATAAAGGACCGGTCAACAAGGCGACCACCTTTATCCACCATTACTGTTCAGTTTCTGACCAAATCTGGTTGCGAATCGGAGCGTATCCAGCGTAAGCGAATAAAATACTCCCACCGGGTCAGAAACACAGAACAAGATCAAAATGGTTAACAGCATGGGTGAAGAGAATCCTTCATCGGACAGTCAACAGATTCAAAAAGCACAACAAGAATTAGGCAATGACATTGCTAGGTGCATCAATAATTTCAAGAAAGATGGACCTGCACGGAAACAAAAGCCTGAATATTTTGAAGCCCGATTATTGGCAATTAATGAAGCCTGGGAGATGTTTAAAGAAAATGAGACTCATCTGCCAGACTCACAGAAAGGATCTAAGTACGAGAAGTATGCAATAGTGTTGGGTAAATACTGCTCATTTGGGTGAACATGTTCACTTGTTCTTTTTTTCCCAATGAGTCAACTCACTCAGTTTGCTCACTTGTTCACTTGCTCACTTGTTCACTTGTTCACTTGCTCACTTGTTCTGTCCTTAACTTTTTCACTGGCTCTGAGAAAACAGCTGATTGTCTGTAAAACCGTATGCAAAATGCATCCTAAAAGTAAAAAAAATACTTTTTGTGCCAAAAACAGCAAGAGAGCAACTGAGCAAGTGAACTAAAAAGATCAAATTAGAGAGCCAAACTGAACAAGTGAACAAAAAAGAGCAAGTTAGAGAGCAAAACTGAGCAATTGAACAAAAAGGAGCAAGTGAGCAAAAATGAACAAGTGAACAATAAAGAACAAGTTCGAAGGAACATGTTCACTCACTCAGTTTAGTGAGCAACTCTTTTTTGTTCACTCACTCATGAGCAACCCAACACTAGTATGCAAACGATCTTCGATCAACTTACGAGAAATATACCAAGATCTTTCAGGAAGGTCTTGACTTACTCCTAGCCAGTAGCAGCAAGGAGGATGAAAGTTCGGTCAAGACTTGGCAGCCACCCATGACAGAAGTCAGCGACAAAAGGCTAGCCTCACTATGCCGACGCCAAGGAGAGGTTATTGAATCCCTTAGAATGGCGCTAAAGGAGTACGCGACGGTAAAGGGTCAAGCCTCCACTAACTTCATAAGTTCTTTGTGGGCACAAGTACAAGAGGTCCATCTAAAAATTTATGAAGAATTTGACAACCCGATAGAAAAGGGCTACAACAAGGAAGCCTACGGGACGTTACAAGTGGAAGTGCAAAAGGCGCTCATGGCTGGGCCAAGTGCATCTGCCACAAACAGCACTGATGTGCAACTGCCAAGAATAAACATTCCGAAATTCGATGGAGAACTGTTAAAATGGAGACAATTCTTTGATTTATTCTCATGCATGGTTCATGAAACCAACATGCCCACCATAAAGAAAATGTGGTACCTAAAAACCGCACTTACCGGTGATGCAGAAAGGTTGATTCGGCATTAGTGTTGGGTAAATACTGCTCATTTGGGTGAACATGTTCACTTGTTCTTTTTTTCCCAATGAGTCAACTCACTCAGTTTGCTCACTTGTTCACTTGCTCACTTGTTCACTTGTTCACTTGCTCACTTGTTCTGTCCTTAACTTTTTCACTGGCTCTGAGAAAACAGCTGATTGTCTGTAAAACCGTATGCAAAATGCATCCTAAAAGTAAAAAAAATACTTTTTGTGCCAAAAACAGCAAGAGAGCAACTGAGCAAGTGAACTAAAAAGATCAAATTAGAGAGCCAAACTGAACAAGTGAACAAAAAAGAGCAAGTTAGAGAGCAAAACTGAGCAACTGAACAAAAAGGAGCAAGTGAGCAAAAATGAACAAGTGAACAATAAAGAACAAGTTCGAAGGAACATGTTCACTCACTCAGTTTAGTGAGCAACTCTTTTTTGTTCACTCACTCATGAGCAACCCAACACTATTCGGCATATAGAACTCAAGGAAGACAATTATAAAGAAGCTTGGGAAATACTTGTTGATTCGTATGACAAACCAAGACAGCTTGCAAATACTGTAATTCGCAAATTGTTGCATCAACAGGCATCTTGTGATAGCGCAAAGTCATTGCAGGAATTATATATAACAACGATTGAGTCTCTCGCCTCCTTGAAGGGCCTAGGCATCGACATATCCACATGGGATCCAATTTTAGTCGTGCTCCTGACAGACAAGCTCGACATGAATAACCGGGCTTTGTATGAGCAATCACTTGGAAGCGCGACTGAGATCCAACCATTACATACAATGATAGATTTTTTGGATCAAAGAGTACGAGTCCTAAACACAGGAAAATCGGAAAAATCGTCGAAAAGAGAGCCAAAGAACTCAACGTGTGCGTCGTCAACAACTGGAAAGTTCTCTGCATGTGAATTCTGTAAAAAGGAAGCCCATCCCCTATATAGATGTGAAGACTTCCGATCTAGGCCCACATCTGAAAGATTAAATTGGGTACTGAAACAAAAAATGTGCGTCAAATGCTTCGGTACTGATCACAAAACAAAGGACTGCCGTAGTCGAAAGTGTTTTAAGTGCAAGAAGGATCACAATACTCTGCTTCATCTCGACACTACAGTAGAGCCTCGTACACCAATTGTAGGGGCGGCGAGTAATAAGAATTATAATCTACTCGCCACGGCTAAGGTTGCAGTACAGGCCAACAATGGGCAGTGTGCAAACTTTAGAGCACTACTGGACTCTGGATCACAGATAAATCTGATTACAGAGCGAATGGCTTCAATGTTATCACTAAAGCTTCACAATGCTAAGCTACGAATTGAAGGCATTGGAGGACTCCCGAAAACTAGTAAGGCACGAGTCAACATACTAGTTAAATCACTTCATAGTGGGTTCGCACAACGGATTGAAGCTTTTGTGTTACCCCAAATAATACCTGATCAGCCAGCCCAGCCACTTTCGCTAGCGGCTACAAAGTTATCCAAGGGAATGGCCTTGGCGGATCCCAACTTTGACAAACCAGGAAAAATAGACCTGCTCATTGGTGCAGAGCACTTTTATTCTTTGCTGCTCCCAAACCAGAAGAACTTCACCACCAAAGGTCCAATTCTGCAAAACACAAAGTTTGGCTGGATCGTAGCTGGTAAGGTGAATGCTACTGACAGTTCGTCTGCCGTCTGCGCGATTAATTCCATACAAGAAACCAACGATTTAATAGAGAAATTTTGGACATTGGAAAACTTGGACACAACCGAAAAACATCGGTCTCCCACAGAAGCATATTGCGAAAAGCATTTCATGGGAAATGTAAGGACAGCAGCAGATGGAAAATTCATTGTAAAACTCCCGTTCTCTGAACAATCTTCAGCCCTGGGGGAGTCAAGGGAAATAGCTACGAAAAGGTTTCTCGCATTGGAGCGAAGAACATCAGCAGAAGTTTGGAAAGGGTACTCTGCCTTCATGGATGAGTATGAAAAATTGGGACACATGAAAAGTGTAGGTCCAGCACAGATTCCCAAAAGTCATTACTTCATACCTCATCACTGTGTCCTCAAACCGGACAGCACTACCACAAAATTACGGGTAGTATTTGACGCATCATGCAAAACATCGAGCGGAAAATCTCTCAATGATATCTTGCATGCCGGCCCAACCGTACAAAGTGAGTTATTCGCGATACTTTTACGCTTCAGAACTCACAAGTATGTGTTCACAGCGGACATAGAGAAAATGTACCGTCAAGTCTGGATAAACCCGGATGATCAGTTTTATCAGCTCATCGTCTGGAGAAGTAATCCATCAGAGGATCTTAAGTACTATCGCTTGAAGACTGTAACATACGGAACCACCTCTGCTCCGTTTCTGGCAACAAAATGCTTAAACCATTTAGCACTCATATCAAAGGCCACTCACCCCTTGGGATCAGGTAAACTCCGAGATGACTTCTACGTGGACGACTGCCTCACTGGATCCAATTCAATTGCCGAAAGCATTCAAATTCGCGATGAGCTAAACAAAATCCTAGTTCCAAATGGATTTAAACTCCGCAAATGGTGCTCAAACAACGAACAATTGTTACAAGGAATTCCAAAGGAAGACATTGTTAGTGATGTCAAACTAGATGAATCGTTTGAACATTACAGCGTAAAAACGCTGGGTCTCATTTGGATGCCTAAGAAAGATCACCTATGCGGAAGGACGCAAAAGAGCCACTCTACCAAGATTACGAAAAGAGTTGTCTGCTCGGAGTTGGCACAAATCTTTGACCCCTTAGGGTTATTTGCACCAGTTGTAGTAAAAGCAAAAATCTTTTTGCAGCAACTTTGGGAAACCAAACTTGAGTGGGATGATGAGTTACCAGAGGATCTTCAAACAGAATGGAAAAATTACCGGGATGATCTTTTAACCCTGGATACGATAACGATTCCTCGTCACATATATGATGGAAAAATTCCAGTCACACAAGAGCTACACACCTTTGTTGATGCATCGGAACGTGCGTACGGAGCAGCATTCTACGTTCGGGCAACATACAGAAATAACCAGGTCTCAGTTAGATTACTCTGTTCGAAATCACGAGTAGCTCCAAAGGCTCAGCAGACACTACCCCGATTGGAACTATGTGCTGCAGTGTTAGGAGCCGAACTAAGCGACAAGGTCAGAAAGGACCTATCGTTCGATAGCAGCGTGGCAGGATACTACTGGAGTGATTCCATGGTGGTATTATCATGGATTAATGCTGCTGCATCTACCTATCACACATTTGTGGCCAATAGAATAGCCAAAATTCAAGCAATAACAAGCCAAGCGCAATGGCGTCACGTGTCATCTGCAAACAATGCAGCTGACGTTCTGTCAAGAGGCATCCTCGCCAGCAAGTTAGGCGACCATAATCTGTGGTTCTATGGGCCACTATTTCTACATGGATCGTCAAGCCAGTGGACCAGCACTCCGGACCTCAAGCCGAGCGATCTAGAAAGGAGGACAAAATATATAAGTTTACCGATCTCCCCAACCACAATCGGAGAAGAGATCTACAGCTGTAAGCACAATAATTCGTTCTACAAATTGCAGCGAATAGTGGCGTACATGTTACGGTTCTGCTACAAATCTAACAGATCGCCAACATCAACGATACTCACCGCGGAATTGCATCAAGCCCGAATTGTGATTCTACGTACCATCCAACAAGTGGAGTTCGCTGCAGAGTTAATCCAGCTGCAGCGCTATAGGACGGTGGACAAGAAAAATCGACTAGTTTCACTATCTCCCATACTTGGCAATGATGGTCTTATAAGAGTTGGAGGAAGGCTAGAAAACTCTGCACTTCCCTACGAATCTAAGCATCAGATTCTATTGCCGTACAATGATCCTATTGTAAAAATGTTGCTACGAGAGACGCATGAGGACAACATGCACTGCGGGGCTCAAGCACTACGAGCAATCGTGCGACAACAGTACTGGATTCTCAACGAAAAGATCATGTCCAGAAGCATTATTCACAACTGTGTGAGATGCACTAGAGCAAGGCCCAAGCTGATGCAACAGATCATGGGAGACCTCCCAGCTGAACGAGTCACACAAGCACGCCCATTTTTAAAGTCCGGAGTAGACTATTGTGGTCCCTTTTGGATTCATCACAAAATCCGAGGAAAAAGACCCGACAAAGCATACATCGCCGTATTTTGCTGTTTCTCCACAAAGGCCGTGCATCTTGAATTGGTAAGCGATTTAACCACAAACGCATTCTTAGCGGCCTTAAGGAGATTTCTGAGCCGCCGCGGCAGATGTCAGACAATCCATTGCGATAACGCAACTAATTTTGTTGGAGCTAACAACCAGCTTAAGGAATTGGAAACGACACTCTTCACGGAAAGGGCTATGGATAGAATTATAAGTCAATGTAGCAGAAGACAAGTTGACTTTAAATTCATACCGCCACGAGCACCATCATTCGGAGGCCTTTGGGAGGCAGCCGTAAAATCCGCCAAAAAACTGTTATTGACAACCAGCTCTACGGCGTCATTGACGTTTGAAGAGTTAAACACAGTAATAATTGAAGTTGAAGCAATCTTAAACTCACGACCAATCACACCTATATCTAATGATCCCACAGACATGGCGGCCCTCACTCCAGGACACTTCCTAATTGGCGAACCACTAACGGCTCCACCTGACATTAATGCCGATCGCAAGCCAAATTCACTTGTAAAGCGCTGGGAATTGCTTTCCAGGCTGAAGCATTTATTCTGGAACCAATGGTCAGCCGAGTACTTACAAGAGCTTCAGGCTCGGCACAAGTGGAAGACAGAAGCACAGAACGTCAGAGAAGGACTAATGGTGGTGGTAAAAGAAGATAATTTACCAGTAATGAATTGGCCACTGGGTCGAGTAATCAAAACTTATCATGGTGCGGATAATCGCGTCCGGGTTGTTGATGTAAAAACAGCATCTGGGATATTTAAGAGGCCCATCACTCGGTTGGCGCCATTATTCCCAGAAGAGAGCGGTGGCAAGCACCAAAGGCCCGAAGCTGAATCCGGTCTGGAACCTGATGAACCACCTGTACGTCGGAAAAAAGTAGTGATGGGCAGCACAGTCTCAGTCCTACTGGCGCTGCTGTTGATCCTGCCGGTAGCACTGGCGCAGACTGTCAATATCACGCGTTTCACAGACCACCCCGGAATATTCTATGAACGACTCGGCACGTCAAGAACGGCAATTTCGGAATGGACCATAATTGCCTATTATGATTTGAAACCATATTGGAGCGATATGAGAATATTGTCCACTGGGATCAAGGAGCTCAGGCACAAGTGTTCTGAGTTGCATAACGAAAACGCATGCAACTCTATATTTGAGCATTTTCAACATATATATGGCGAGCTACAAGAAGGAAGCTATCTGATTAACCATTCCCGACAGCGGAGATCACCACTTGATATAGTAGGCAACGTGGCTAACTCACTATTTGGTGTACTTGACGCCAGGTACGCAGACGACATGACCAAAGTCATAAATGAGGTGAAATCTAGATAAGACGTGTTGATGATACTACTCAAAAACCAAACGTCGATCTTGGATTCTACAATAAACGTAGTCAGAAAAAGCAAGTCATCCACTGATAACCGCATCAGAAATTTGGAGCATCAACTAGCAACCCTCAACAAGGAAGAGAACGACGAGCAGCAAGCACCGGAACCTATCCCACGCAGTTTTGCGTTCAACATTAGCGATGGTTGAACAACTGTTCAACGGCCGGGAGAATGTTAAGACTCATCGAGTTTCATAATATAAGTATTATCGCAATTACGAATGTCGAACAAAGAATCATATATCATAACACTTGCTGCCGATACTGCAATTATACAGCTCGACCGTCAGTATGCTTAACAGTCATCAATCTGCCGACGCAGCGAAAATAGCTGACTCCACAATTCGGAAATAGAGCAATAACTCAGCACTGCAAATAGCACTTTGACCCACTGCGAGTTATGAAGAATAGCTGTAATTTCATTTCCCCTTTCTACATATTTTTGTTAACGTAAACACTTTTGTACCTATAAATACCGTTAAGTTTGTTCAATAAAATCAGTCTCAATCTCAGAATACCACTGACTGTTACTCATCTACCATCGCAATCAACAGAGGCTGTCGCTTTAGTCTTCAGATCCTCATCTTGCGCACCATTCTCCGCCGTCCACCTAGTTCCAAGTGCTGGGTGCGACACCTAATCAGTAGACAGTTTATGTGCTGTATACTACCCAACCCCCCGATACACAATTCCTGTGACCAGGCGAAGTAACGCCACTCACGCTAAGGATAACGTATTAACAGTAATCGAGCCCTCCTTCAGGCTGACCTCTCATAGAACTAACTGGCTAAAGTACAAAAAGTACGTAATTTCCCACATTGAGCCTACACCACAGCTTAACACTGAGAATGACATCGACTTCTGTGCCGATGCCCTGGAATAGGTACTCTCGGCAGCAGCCATAATCTCAACACCAGAAGAGACAATTGTGCGTAGCAGCCAATACAAAACTAATTTGCAAATCGAACAACTGGTTTGTGGAGAGCCCACCCAAATGTAAGCTCTCCGATAGAATCAGTCACTCCGATTAGAAACTCATCGGGTACTTGGGCCCGCAGTGACGAAGACAGAGAAACATTTGCTTTGCAACTACAAAATGTGTTTCAGCCAAACGCCGCGACCAACTCTTTTCAACTACCGCCGCTTAGCTCTGAAATTGCAATTAACCCGATCTTGTTTCAAGCTTCTGAAATTCCTAATGTCATTAGGAAGCAATTAAAACCGAAGAAGACTCCAGGGCGCGACCCAATAACCCCAAAAATGATAATTGAACTTCCAGTGAACTCCTCAGTGGATGTTTTATGCAAACTATTTAACGGGATCACAAAACTTGGCTACTACCCCAAAAAATGGAAAAAGTCTGTGGTTATAATGATACCGAAGCCTGGGACAGACCACACAATTCCCTCATCGTACAGGCCAATAAGCTTACTATAGTGCCTGTCCAAACTACTAGAAAAATGCTTGCTCACGCGCATAACACCATATTTAAGAGAACAAAACGTAATCCTGGCACATCAATTCGGGTTTCGAGAAAGCCACGGAACCATCGAGCAAGTCAACCGGATAACATCACAAATGCAGCCTTCGAACATCGGGAATATTATAGTGCGATATTCCTCGACGTCTCCCAGGCATTTGACCGAGTGTGACTTGAAGGCCTTATGCATAAAATCATAACATCACTGACAGAAAACACTCATAAGTTAGTTGAGTCGTACCTCTACCACAGAGTCTTCGAGGTGAGATGCAATGCAACGTCATCCAACGAGAATAACATTGAAGCCGGAGTCCCACAAGGTAGCGCACTGGGCCCTACCCTGTTTGTCCTATACACAGCAGACATTCCTACGAACGAGAGGCTGTGTAGTATGCATGTATCATTATAGCATGTACTTACTGTACCAATGCCAGAATTGTGCAACCAAAATACTTATGCTACTCAGCACCCAACTTATGGGAACTGCTAGTGTCAGCATATTCCCATGGGCTGAGTGCACACACATACTATGCATACCACGCTCTCTCTCTCTCTGAGTGCATTTGAAATACATAAGCACTGGCTGCGCCGCTGCCGGCGTCGCCGTCGTTTTTAGCTGCGCTTATGCACTTGACCATTTATATTTTACTTAGATTTATTCATTCAATAAAGAGAGCTCAAAACAAATGGACATCTGTTTTATTTATTAACGTTCAATTAAATATATGGTGCGAGAATAAAAGACACTTATAACATGGCGACCGTGACAGTGGTTGCTGTTACAGTTCCTGTGAAACAAAAATAAAAACAATAAAAAAAAAAAAACCGATACAAAAAAAAAAAATGTGTGTGAATACATAAAAAAAAAACGAAAAACACTTATATATGTGTACAAAAAAAATTAGTGCGAATATATTTAACACAAAAATAAAACCGAATATATATACAAAAAAAAAATGTGCTAAAAATTAAAGAACAAATACCTGTGGAAGACCCAAAAAAAAAAATTTTTTGTTTAAACGCCTGTGCAGCGGCCGAGAGAAAAAAAAATCACAAACCAAAATGAGAAAAGACAAATCTACAAAAAAATTCTAACGCCTGTGCGAGGACCAGCGCCGGCAACGCCCGAGTCCAAAGGGCACCGGACACCTGCAGCAGTCTACGGCAGCAAGTGCGGGAGGCAATCTGCACCCTGCACCAACGAATGGAAAAGTACGTATGAGTGACGTTACTCTGGATAATGCTGCTCCTGTCGAGCAAAGGGACGCACCGAGCCTGCAAGAAGCTCTAGAGGTGTATCCAACCGATGGACCACGCCCCCTCACAATAGCTGAGTACAGGGCACGCAACACAAAAAAAATAACCAAGAAAAAAAAAAGGAGTGGACAGCGCATCAAACTTCTACAGCAAAGGAGATTAATAAAAGATTACATCAAAACTGCTTCAACCCCTGAGGAAATATGCGCACATGAAAAGAACCTGGCCGTAATAGAGCAACTACTTTGCAAAAGAGCAAAGTAACGCAACAAAGGCTGCATTTATGCCAATGCCCTAGTTGCCATTAGTCTTATAACTCTAACTCAAGCCGATGCGTGAAAGCGCTGCTTGAAAATTACTAACCTCTGTTAGGCTTTATACTAAAATCATATGGCAGGTATTTTAATTATATTGAGCGACAAATTGTAAATCTGCCATGTGAAAATCACTAAACCATTTTTTCTTTTGTTTATTGACTTATGAATACTAACAAAATAAGTAAATCAACAGAATATAAAGATAATAATTCGCCATACATAGTTGGCATAAAATATAGATTCTTGGAAAATTTTCCCAAAATGGGTTTAGTAGACACAAGGTTGTCGATTCAACGGCGAATGTCGTTAATAAAGTAGAATCTCAACCAGTAAATTTGCAAACAGTAACAATTTTATTAATAATAATTGCAATTATGTTGTCAGCAAGTTTTTTCCTAAAAATCTATCTATTTCACAATAGATGTTTAAAGAAGAAATACCAGAGTCGAGCAAACGACCTGGACAAAATTTAAAAACAAATTTTAAAATACACAAAAAAAAAACAAAACTTGCCTTTTATAATTTCAAATATTATTGAACAAAAAAAATATCATTAATAAAAAAAAACACAATAAAAATCAAAAAAAATTTTAAATAAGAATATTCTCTTATGGCCACAAGTATAGGTAGACAAACATAACAATGTTAAACATAGAGGCAGCAATTTACACCTATATGAGGGACCCAGATTTTAGTGAAAGAATAATTACACTGGTCTCAACGACCCCAATGACTATCTATGAGTTAGAAAATTTATATATGTCAACATATAATTTAGAATTCTCACCTTTAATACATTGCTCCGAAAAACAAAAAGCTATGGTATTAAGTACTGTCCCAGGTATTCACGTGAGAACAATTCAAACTGATCACGACATATTAGGTAGAGCTAACATTTCAGTGGTGTACAGAAATAATTCATATCCATATTATAATGGATTGGAGTGAATTATATAAAGTTCTAAATACCTTAAAAAGCGATTTTGATAAATCATATAAATCATTAACGCAAAATAGAACAACACAACAAACCACTATAAATAAACATGTAGAAATATTAGTATCTCGCTTTAACAATGCGCGTATACTAATACATGAGCAAAGAGATCGACTAGATAAAAATCGTTGGTCTGAGGTATCGAAGTTTCTGTCTAGACTTCGAACAAATCTAACAACTATAAAAGAAAAGTATAATTTAAATATTTCGATACCAACAATTTTAAACACCCCTTTGAAATTAGAAACTGGTGACGAATTGGAATCATCAGATCCATCAGAAGTCAACCAGGTACAGGTAGAAGAATCTACATTTGATAGCCCAGAAATAGAAGAGAAAGATTTGAATAATCTTACAATTCCAGCTGTACTTATTCAATCTGAATTATCAGATCAAGAACCAGCTGATTCCGATAACGAAATAGAACAAATATTAACAATGCCGGACGAAACTGTTGCCCAACGGGCATATATTAAAGATATAGCAAATGCTATACCCGAATTCAACGGACAAAAAATTAACCTTCAAAGATTTGTCACAGCCCTAAAGTTAGTAAACCTAACTAAAGGCACATTCGAAGAAATAGCTGTCGAAGTCATAAAATCAAAAATATTGGGTTCAACTTTGGATAAAGTGCAAAATGAATCCACTATAAACGGAATAATAAAAAAATTACAAGACACAATTATTGGCGATACATCCGATGTAGTAAAAGCCAAAATGTCAAAAACTACACAAAAAGGAAAAACAGCAGAAAAATTCACAACTGAAGTTGAACATTTACGAAAGCTTCTTGAAGCTTCGTATATTGATGAAGGATTACCCGCTGAACACGCAGACAAATTTAGCACCAAGGAGGCTATAAACACAATGATAAAAAATTGTGAACATGGCCGACTCAAAACAATCCTTGAGGCAGGCAACTTCTCATCAATGAATGAGGCCGTCACAAAGTACATTCAGTGTAGTACTGAAATGACGGGTAATGCCAACGCAATACTATTTGCAAACAAAGGACAAGCCTATAGAGGTAACAACTTCAGAGGTAACTACCGTGGTAGAGGTAGAGGCAATGGTCGTGGTAACTACCAAAATAATGGGTATTACCAATATAACGGCTACAATCGAAATAACGGTTACAACCAAAATAATGGCTATAATCGTAACTATAATAACCACACCAATAATTACAATAGAGGTCGTGGAAATTATAGAGGAAACAACAATAATCAAAATAGCAGCAACTCCAATAACAATCAACAAAACAATAATGTCCGCGTTACCCAGCCAGTTTCGGGAAACTCGCAGACCCCTTTAGATACGAGAAATTAAAAAAACAAACGGTTTATACAATCAACCTCAATCTCAATATATTTGTACCATTTATTAATTCAGAAACAGGGAAGCAGCTTACGTTCCTTGTGGATACGGGAGCAAATATTTCACTTTTAAAAGAAAATTCCGATATCTTTAACAATATACAAATAAAGAATACAATAAATATTCAAGGAATAGGCGAGGGAATCATAAAATCCAAAGGACTTTGTCCAATAGAACTTAAGACAGACAAATATATAATTCCATATAATTTTCATATTGTAAACCAAGATTTTGCGATTCCATGTGATGGAATTATAGGAATCGATTTTATAAAAGAGTTAAATTGCCAAATAGACCTTAACCCTACAGAGGATTGGTTTATAATAAGACCAAATAATATAGACATTCACATTTATATTCCAATAACATATACTTCTGGTAATAATACAATCCTACTCCCAGCCAGATCTCAAGTAATACGAAAAATCGAAATAATGTCCGATACTGATACTATATTAATACCAAATCAGGAGATTCAACCTGGTATTTACATTGCCAATACTATAACATCAAAAGAAAATTCATTTGTCCGATTACTCAACACAACCAGTACTGATCAATTGATTAGTATAAGCAATTTAAAATGTGAACCAATTTCTGATTATAATGTAATTCAAAACACTTCAAGTAACAGAGAACAGAACATCATAAAAGAACTAAAGAAAAATTTTCCCATTCAATTCAAACAACAATTAACTGAACTATGTGAAATATATACTGATGTATTCGGTCTCGAAACCGAAGCAATTACAACAAATAATTTCTACAAGCAAAAATTGAGATTGAAAGACGAGGAACCAATTTATATTAAAAATTATAGAAGCCCGCATAGCCAAGTTGAGGAAATTCAAAAACAAGTAGGAAAATTAATTAAAGATAATATAGTCGAACCCTCTGTATCAGAATACAACAGCCCACTTTTACTAGTCCCAAAGAAAACACTTCAGGGTTCAACAGAAAAGAAATGGAGACTAGTAGTCGACTATCGACAAATTAATAAAAAACTTTTATCTGATAAATTTCCGCTTCCGAGAATTGATGACATCTTGGATCAACTAGGAAGAGCAAAGTATTTCTCATGCCTTGATTTGATGTCAGGTTTCCATCAAATCGAATTAGAAGAAAGTTCAAGAAACATAACGTCATTTTCAACGAGCAATGGCTCATATCGTTTCACTCGATTACCTTTTGGTTTGAAAATAGCCCCAAACTCATTTCAAAGAATGATGACTATTGCATTTTCTGGACTTGAAGCTTTTCAAGCATTCCTTTATATGGATGATTTAATAGTCATTGGATGTTCTGAAAATCATATGCTTAAAAACCTAAAAGACATCTTTGAAATATGCAGAAAACACAATTTAAAACTACATCCACAAAAATGTTCATTTTTTATGCATGAAGTGACCTTCCTTGGTCATAAATGTACAGACAAAGGAATATTACCAGATGATAAGAAATATGATGTCATAAAAAACTATTCAGTCCCACATGATGCAGATAGTGCTAGACGATTTATAGCATTTTGCAATTATTATAGACGTTTCATTAAAAATTTCGCCGACTATTCACGGCACATAACTAGATTATGTAAAAAGAATGTTCCATTTAAATGGTCTTCCGAATGCCAAAATTCATTCCAATATTTAAAAGATAAACTTATAGAACCAACTTTATTACAATATCCTGATTTCCTTAAAGAATTTTGTATAATAACGGATGCAAGTAAACAAGCATGTGGAGCCGTATTATCTCAAAATCATAACGGACTTCAACTCCCGATAGCATACGCATCACGCTCATTTACAAAAGCCGAAAGCAATAAAAGCACTACCGAACAGGAATTAGCAGCAATTCATTGGGCAATTATATATTTTCGACCATATATTTATGGCAAACATTTTACAGTTAAAACTGATCATAGACCACTAACATACTTATTTTCAATGGTCAATCCTAGTTCAAAACTCACACGCATGCGGCTCGAATTAGAAGAATATGATTTCACAGTCGAATATCTAAAGGGAAAAGATAACTTCGTGGCAGACGCCCTCTCTAGAATAACAATTAAGGATCTTCAAAATATAACGGCAAATATATTACAAGTCACTACAAGACAAAAAAGTAGACAAAATTCCTGCGCAGGAAAAGATAAAGCAGAATTGCCTAGGCAATCTCAAATAAAAGCTTCTAAGCCCAACGTATATGAAGTCATTAACAATGACGAAGTACGTAAAGTAGTGACCTTGCATGTGAATAATAATTTATGTTTTTTCAAACATGGAAAAAAAATTACAGCAAGATATAATGTTGGAGATTTGTATACTAATGGAACCCTTGACTTAGGTCAGTTTTTCCAAAGGCTTGAACTGCAGGCTGGTAAACAAAAAATTACCCAACTTAAAGTGGCACCCTGGGATAATATCTTTGAAACTATTTCAATAGATAAATTTAAAAAAATGGGCAACAAAACATTAAAATCATTAAGAGTAGCGCTACTCAACCCGGTGACCCTAATAACAACTAATAATGAAAAAGAAGCAATAATGTCTACACTACATGACGATCCTATTCAAGGAGGACACACAGGTATAACAAAAACCTTGGCCAAGGTCAAAAGACATTATTATTGGAAAGGAATGTGTAAAGACATAACCCAGTACATACGTAAATGTCCAAAATGCCAAATGTCAAAAACAACGAGACATACTAAAACTCCTTTAACAATTACAGAAACCCCAGAAATGGTATTTGATAAGGTAATTGTGGATACGATTGGTCCACTGCCGAAATCAGATCAAGGAAATGAATATGCAGTCACTTTAATATGTGATCTGTCAAAATATCTTGTTGCTATACCAGTACCGAATAAAAATGCAAAAACAGTAGCAAAAGCTATATTCGAAGAATTTATTCTAAAGTACGGTCCAATGAAGACGTTCATTACGGACATGGGAACAGAATACAAAAATTCTTTAATTGAAAATCTATGCAAAAACCTAAATATCAAACATATAACATCGACAGCACATCATCATCAGACTGTCGGAACTGTGGAACGAAGCCACAGAACCTTTAATGAATTTATACGTACGTACATTTCAACTGATAAGACGGATTGGGATGTATGGTTAAAATACTTTGTTTATTGTTTTAACACGACACCCTCTATGGCACATGATTATTGTCCATATGAGCTAGTGTTTGGTAGAACTTCGAATTTACCAAAACATTTTAATAGCGTAGATAGAATAGAACCTATTTATAATGTAGATGATTATGCAAAAGAAACAAAGTTTAGATTAGAACAAGCTTTTAAAAGAGCCAGATTAATATTAGAATCAAATAAAAGACAACAAAAAGCTCATTACGATAAAAAGTGCCTAGATTTTGAACTAAAGATAGGAGATCAAGTTTTATTAAAGAATGAAACAGGTCACAAATTAGAATACAAATATACAGGACCATATACAGTAATTGGTATAGGAGATAATGATAATATAAGAATTTCAAACATTAAAAATAAAGAACAAAAAGTTCATAAAGATAGGCTAAAATTTTTTAATTCGTAATCACTTCTATAAATTTTTTTTGTATGGCCATGCATAGAATAAATAACAATAACACTTATAACAAAACATGCATAGAATAAATAACAATAACACTTATAACAAAACATGCATAGAATAAATAATAATAACACTTATAACAAAACATACATAGAATAAATAACAATAACACTTATAACAAAACATACATAGAATAAACAACATAACATATATAACAAAACATACATAGAATAAATAACATAAATAAATAAAAAAAAGAGAGAAGATATAAACATAAATAAATAAGCAATAAATATATAAAAGTAATAATATAAATAAAAAAAAAAAATATATATATATATATATATCTATAATTTCATATTAAAACCAAATTCTCGTTTTGAATAAAGTTTTCCAATTTTCTATATTTCTTTATACAATACAATATATATAATTCTTAAATTTTTCAAATATATAAGTTCTAGAAGATAATTTTAATAACTATAAATAATCTCATTTTATTACATTTCAAAAAATAATCTTTAGAAAATAACTTCATTAAATTACGTTATTTTTTAAAAGAAGGGAGATGTAGTATGCATGTATCATTATAGCAGGTACTTACTGTACCAATGCCAGAATTGTGCAACCAAAATACTTATGCTACTCAGAACCCAACTTATGGGAACTGCTAGTGTCAGCATATTCCCATGGGCTGAGTGCACACACATACTATGCATACCACGCTCTCTCTCTCTCTGAGTGCATTTGAAATACATAAGCACTGGCTGCGCCGCTGCCGGCGTCGCCGTCGTTTTTAGCTGCGCTTATGCACTTGACCATTTATATTTTACTTAGATTTATTCATTCAATAAAGAGAGCTCAAAACAAATGGACATCTGTTTTATTTATTAACGTTCAATTAAATATATGGTGCGAGAATAAAAGACACTTATAACAGCTGTCTACGTCCACATTTGCTGACGACACCGCGATTCTGAGCCGCTCGAGATGCCCAACTAGAGCAACAGCTCAACGTTTACCCTTAATAGACAATCGTGCCCCCCGCTAACTTTTAATAATACGCAGATCCCCCAAGCCAGCGATGTAACATATCTCGGCGTACACCTCGACAGGCGCCTAACCTGACGGAGTGCACTTAAGAGGAGATAGTTCTGCAGGAATTTTCGCCGAAACTCTTTTAAAAATTTGGAATGGCGTCCATCCAACAGTTGATGGAAAAATAGTTATAACATCACGCTTAGGGAATATAGTGAAAAAGTTGAAGACTGACATTTCTAACATATAATGTAAAAGCTTAGATTAGCTATCTGAGCGCACCATTTTGACAACGAAAAAAGAAAGAGCAACCGGTATTAATAATTTATGGCTAAACTCATTTTATGGTTTAGAAGTCTCCTATAAATCGGTCGACTATGTTCCTGATGCTGATAATGCTGTTCATTACCCTGTTGAATTTATAAATTCTTTGAATCCACCAGGGGTTCCTCAGCATAATCTGTCTCTTAAGATTGGCGCACCCGTAATGTTATTGCGAAATTTAAGTCCCCCAAAGTTATGCAATTGGACACGATTGCAGATAAAACCCAGTTGACCAAATGTTCGTTAGCGATATCGCAAACGATAGTTACGCGAAACTTAAACGGAAAACGACTATCGCCTCGGATCCGAAAACGATAAAAAAACGAATGACTGGTCGCTCAGTTTGTGGCAGAGAAAGTTTCGTTCTCGATAGCTCGTAAACGGATCGTTTGCGAGCCTTCGGTTATATCTTCAGCGAGGCGATTATAATATCCTTAACGAGCCGAAATTAATATTAGTAGCGGATCAAAAAAGACATTATAAAAGCTGTTTCATTCCATTACATTCATACAGTGAAAGCAGTACTACATTTTTGGCTTTTCTTTTTTTATTTTAATATACTCTTGAAAGGGATTCCTGTAATAAGGAAAACAACCTTCACGTTTGAGTTCTGTATAAAAACAGATTTTATTTTTCTAAGTCTTCGCTTACGTAACTAATATATGATATACTTATCTATGGTCTACGCAGAGACCACATCTGTTTGCCTGAGCGGGAGCCTTATCAACGGCCTCCCGCAAAGCGACCCTTTGTACAGTGTGAGAACTATATTTATGGTCAGGCTCAAGTGGCCTGTACTTAAGATTACAATTGTTCGGCACTGCACCCTTGTAGGTTTAAAATTACAGATCATTATTTACGGCTCTAGATAGATTTACATATTGACATTGACAGGGCTCGTAAAATTTTAAATTTATGACAATTAGTGTTCTTCTTGAACATTCGGCCAAGGGCCGGCAAGGTGAGGTGTACAGGATATTAATTTGTAAATTCCTTTTGTTATTAATGCAAACATAAAATTAGTGGACTGTATTTTTTTTTTAATTCGATTTATTTATTTATTGGCTTTTAACTTATTATTAGACACCTTGCAACGGTCCGGCGAAAGAAATGGCTTGCAATCGTTGCCTTGTAGCATATTTTCTTATGGCATATATTACCATGATTATTATTATTATTAATCCGAGCCCTAAGAAGCATGTCCGGAAATATGATTAAAATGTAAATCTTTTAATTCAATATGATTCTCTTTTAAGTATTTAATTTCTTTATTTAGGCGTGCAATCTCAACAGTATGATTAACAGAGTTCAATTTCAATGGATCCCAAACAACTTTTGGAACTTGACTAATATTTCCTACATACGATGATGACAATACTTCTTCACTTTCAGATTGAATATTATGATGAGCAATCAAAATCCTATCATCAGTTCTAGCTGTACAATCTTTAGCAATACTTAGAATTCCTTGCGTTGGCAAATCAAGTAACTGAATTTCTGCATTCGTACCCTGTACTTTTATCTTGGAATTGAAGGGAACCTTAAACAGCCAACTACTTTTCTTTTCTAGCTCTGTCCAATAAGAAGAAGAATCTATTACTGTTTTGTATATACAGTTAGAAACTCTATTTGGCTTAAGTGGTTGTACGTCACAAGAATTGTCATTCGCAGAATTCCAAGGTCAACTTCCCTGGCAAATTCTCTTATTTTGCTGCCATCTTTGACACTGACTTAAAGTTGATTCGGACATCATATGATAAGAATCTATTTCAAAATTATAAATTAAATATTCCGAAGTGATATGAACCATAATCATTCTGTATTCATTTTGTATTGGCAGAGGAATAATTCTAAACAGTTTAGATGGATGTCTACTAAACAGAGGAATTTTAGCATTTATAATTAATTTATTTTCGATAAATAATCCCCTAGCTGTCAATAGCGTATAGACTTCCTTAAGCTCAGTACCTGTCCTTTTCCCTGAATGAACTAATGTTTCGGAAAGACTACTTTGAATTTTGGATATCTCATTTTGTAATTGATTTGGCTTAAGGAATTTGTGTTTAACCTACCATGATTAATGTCAATTAACAGACTAATGATTGCTGCTTGCACCCTTTCACCTTTTTCAATCAATGAGTTAAGTTGTTTAGTTATCATAAAGAAATTAATTGACTCTTTATAAACGTAATAACTCTCCTTAAGAACTTCTGTCATATTTTCAATTCTTGTATGCATATTCCTAAAGTTATCGTTAATATCTTCAGTCGTTTTCTTTAACAAATTTGTAGTGGAATCCACCACGGAAGTCTGCTTCTGAACTAATTCATTTAAATTGTGCTGATTGTCTAACAGATTTCTCATATTTTCTTCTAGTTGCTTCCTATCATCTTCATCTATTATCCCATATAAAATGTGATATAATGATCCCATGAATTCGAAAGGAGCACGTTTGCTTCTTGATCTCTCTTGCATCATAAATAAATTATTATTTTCTTTTAGTTCATAGTAAGTTTTAGTAAATCACCAGATTCCATGATGCGCTTATAATTTCTACATCTCCTAGTGGATCTAAATATATGGCAGCCGTCTTATTTATATTTTGAATGTTAAATGATTTACTCTCGCCTTTTATTGTTGCTGCTTGTGAGACTTGACAGAACAATGTAAGCAATAGCTTACCAATGGGAAAAGTCCATTGGCCATCTGGCTGGATGGCACTTTTCATCTTTTAAGAGCACTACCTGCCCTTCTACTATATTTGGAACTCCCTTTTTCCAGTTATATCTTTGCTGCAGTGTGTAAAGATATTCGTCCTTCCACTTCGTCCAAAAATCTCTTTTCATTTTTTGAATCAGTTTCCACCTATCAAGGCTACCAATTTTATCATTGTCTTGGATTGACTCAACCACATCTAATGGTGGTCTACCCATTAAAAAGTGGCCTGGTGTTAGAACTTCGTTATCTTCAATATCGCCCCCCGTAATATATAAGGGTCTTGAATTAAGCACCGCTTCTATCTGACATAACAGAACTGCCATCTCTTCGTAGGTCAAAATATTATCCCCAATTACTCGATTTAAATTATATTTAAAGGATTTAACACCTGCTTCCCAAATACCTCCGAAGTGAGGTCCTGCCAGCGGGATAATATGCCAATGAATTTTATCATTTTTAATTTCTGAAGCTACTCCAGTATTATGCTTAATGGCCTCTAGAAATTCTTCATCCAACTTCCGAGCAGCGCCTACGAAATTAGTACCATTATCCGAATAAATATTAGCACATTTCCCTCTTCTAGATATAAATCTTTTTAATGCTGCTAAAAACGCATCGGACGTTAAGTCACTAACAGCTTCTAAGTGAATGGCTTTAGCAGCCATACACACAAATACTGAAATATAACCTTTAAAAGTCTTTTGCCCGCGATTTTTTGAGCATTTTAGGTGATATGGTCCCGCATAGTCTATTCCTGTATTAAGAAAGGGATATGAAGCATTTACTCTGTAATTTGGTAAATTACCCATTAATTGTTTACCTGTACATTGTCGATATCTCGCACAAGTAACACATTCTCGTAACATTTTCTTGAGGGAGTCTCTTAACCTAAATATCCAATATTCCCTTTGTACTTGGGTTCTCATTAGGTTAATTCCACCATGTAAGGTCTCTGCGTGAGCCTTTTTAATTATTAAATCAGATAGGTGGCATTTATCTAATATTATTGGGTGCTTGACATCAAATCGCATATTGCTATTTTGAAGCCTTCCACCCACTCTAAGAACTCGATCAGTGTCTAAGAATGGGTGCAACCCTAATATCTTGCTCTTGGATTCGATTTCTTTACCGTCTCTCAAGCAAACTATTTCTGACATAAATTGACGCTCCTGTTGTTTTTTAATAATCAGTATTCTAGCGCATTTCAATTCATCAACTGTCAGAAAAGTGGGAGATGAAGCCTTTTTAACTTTAATACCAATAAATCTCAATACCAAAGCTACAATCCGCTCTAATTTTTGAAAACTTGAATATCTTTCAAGTAATTTAGATATGTTGTTTTCTGTATTCGCGATTACAGTACTAACAACTACTTCTTCTTCTTGTTCCAATTGAAACTTTGGCCAATGGTCTTTAGACATCGAAATTGAGCAATCTTTTAATTTGGTGGCACAAATACCTCTGGAGGCAATGTCTGCCGGGTTATCTGCCGGGTTATCTTCCGACTTCACATGACTCCATTCTGTATCCATTAGTTTTTTAATATCATCAGTTCTACGTCTAATAAATTTATCTTTGCAGTTCCCATTACGTATCCAAGCTAATGTAATGGTGGAATCACTCCATGCAAAACTTTCTGATATGTTAGAAATTGATTCCTTTGTTCTCTGCATTAATTTACTTAACAGATGGGCTGCGCAAAGCTCTAACTTAGGAATAGTCTTTCTGTTTTTCTTAGGATTTACTTTACTTTTACTAGCTATTAACGTGACTGATTCTTCTACCTTTGCATATACAACTGCCGCGTACGTTTTATCAGAAGCATCTTCAAAACCGAGAAGCTGAACTGGAAAATTTACATGTGTCTTTATCCATCTCGGAATCCTAATATCTTCCAAAAATTTTAAATTTTCTTCATACAACTTTCACTCGCTTAAATCATTCACGTCTAGTTCTTGATCCTAATTTATTTCCTCTAACCAAAGTCTTTGCATAAATAATTTACCAACAATAGTAACTGGTGATAGCCATCCTAATGGATCGTATATTTTTGCTAGGTTCGACAAGACTAGCCTTTTATTAATTTTTTTACTGATAGTAAATTGAGCACAAAACATAAATTCATCCTTAAAAGGTTCCCATTGAAGCCCTAAAGCCTTTACGGACTCATTCTCTTCAATGCTTAATGTTTTGTTTTCTCCAGCATTTTCGACATTTTCAATAATTTCTTGATGATTTGAAATCCATTTCCTCAAATTCATCCCTACTTTTTCTAGCTCCAATGAGACCTGTTTAACTATTTCTTTGGTTTCTTTAATGCTGTCTGATCCTGTCATTAAATCATCCATATAGAAATCATTTTTTATAATTCCACTGATTAGTGGATCTTTACATTTATCTCCTATACCTGCTAGCACTCTTTTAGCTAAATATGGAGCCGAAGCAGTACCATAGGTAACCGTAGTTAATTTATAGTCTTTTATTATATTTTTTGGAGAATCTCTCCACAAGACATGCAAAAATTCTTGATCGCTTTCTGCTATATTTATTTGACGGTACATTTTTTCAATGTCCGCTGAAACAACATACTGCCATCTGCGCCATTTTAAAATGATGTCGAAAATATCTTTTTGAACTCTAGGTCCAATCCACATAATACCATTTAGACATTTATTATTAGTTGTTTTTGCCGACGCATCAAAAACAACCCTTAATTTTGTGGTTAAGCTCGCATCTCTAATTACGGCTTGATGTGGTAAATAATATTTACCTTCAGAGTTTGCCTCATCCATATGCCCTAAAGACATGTATTCTGCCATAAACTTGCAGTACTGTTCTTTTAGGTTCACATGACTCCATTCTGTATCCATTAGTTTTTTAATATCATCAGTTCTACGTCTAATAAATTTATCTTTGCAGTTCCCATTACGTATCCAAGCTAATGTAATGGTGGAATCACTCCATGCAAAACTTTCTGATATGTTAGAAATTGATTCCTTTGTTCTCTGCATTAATTTACTTAACAGATGGGCTGCGCAAAGCTCTAACTTAGGAATAGTCTTTCTGTTTTTCTTAGGATTTACTTTACTTTTACTAGCTATTAACGTGACTGATTCTTCTACCTTTGCATATACAACTGCCGCGTACGTTTTATCAGAAGCATCTGCAAAACCGAGAAGCTGAACTGGAAAATTTACATGTGTCTTTATCCATCTCGGAATCCTAATATCTTCCAAAAATTTTAAATTTTCTTCATACAACTTTCACTCGCTTAAATCATTCACGTCTAGTTCTTGATCCTAATTTATTTCCTCTAACCAAAGTCTTTGCATAAATAATTTACCAACAATAGTAACTGGTGATAGCCATCCTAATGGATCGTATATTTTTGCTAGGTTCGACAAGACTATCCTTTTATTAATTTTTTTACTGATAGTAAATTGAACACAAAACTTAAATTCATCCTTAAAAGGTTCCCATTGAAGCCCTAAAGCCTTTACGGACTCATTCTCTTCAATGCTTAATGTTTTGTTTTCTCCAGCATTTTCGACATTTTCAATAATTTCTTGATGATTTGAAATCCATTTCCTCAAATTCATCCCTACTTTTTCTAGCTCCAATGAGACCTGTTTAACTATTTCTTTGGTTTCTTTAATGCTGTCTGATCCTGTCATTAAATCATCCATATAGAAATCATTTTTTATAATTCCACTGATTAGTGGATCTTTACATTTATCTCCTATACCTGCTAGCACTCTTTTAGCTAAATATGGAGCCGAAGCAGTACCATAGGTAACCGTAGTTAATTTATAGTCTTTTATTATATTTTTTGGAGAATCTCTCCACAAGACATGCAAAAATTCTTGATCGCTTTCTGCTATATTTATTTGACGGTACATTTTTTCAATGTCCGCTGAAACAACATACTGCCATCTGCGCCATTTTAAAATGATGTCGAAAATATCTTTTTGAACTCTAGGTCCAATCCACATAATACCATTTAGACATTTATTATTAGTTGTTTTTGCCGACGCATCAAAAACAACCCTTAATTTTGTGGTTAAGCTCGCATCTCTAATTACGGCTTGATGTGGTAAATAATATTTACCTTCAGAGTTTGCCTCATCCATATGCCCTAAAGACATGTATTCTGCCATAAACTTGCAGTACTGTTCTTTTAGGTTTAGATTTTTTATTAGTTTTTTCTCCAAGTTCAAAAATCTTTCATTAATTTTGGAAGGACAATTGCCTCCACTACCAATTCATTTTTCCTTTCTTTTAAAGGTTTGATGTTTAGTTTTATTTTATGCTTTTATATGAATTTTTTTATCGAGGAAACTCCGCTAATCTCAGTATAATTCTTTATTTTAGGTAACTTATGAATTTGTGAAGCTTCCTCTGATATTATTGTACTCTGAGATCCACTGTCAATCAGTGCTCTGATTTTTTCATAGCCTCCACTAGCTGATTTCACATGAATCAATGCTGTGGCCAATAGGGCTTGTTCCGTCGTCCTATACTTTTTCTCTATTATTATACCCGTTACTCGTAGAGTAAAAGGGTATATTGTATTCGTGCAAAAGTATGTAACAGCTAGAAGGAAGCGTTTCCGACCCCATAAAGTATATATATTCTTGATCAGGATCACTAGCCGAGTCGATCTAGCCATGTCCGTCTGTCCGTCTGTCCGTCTGTCTGTCTGTCTGTATGAACGCTGAGATCTCGGAAACTATAAAAGCTAGAGATTTCACACACATATTCTTGGGCTTCCTACGCAGCGCAAGTCCCTAACGCCCACAATCGCCATAAACGATTTTCAAATGTGTCTGGAGGCCACATCTTTTAAGATTTTAAAAATATATAAACGCAATTTTATAGTGTTTATTAATACCTATCGAAATGTAGAAGACATTTTTCAAATCGGACCATTCATTAAAAAGTTATACGCAATCAAAATTGTTTATATATCTATCTCCCTCGCACTCCCTTTAGCCCCAATAGATAGTCGGGACACCAACCCGAGTACAGCGTTCGCACTCCCTTTAGCTGAGTGACGGGTATTAGATAGTCGGGACACCAACCCGACTATAGCGTTCTCTCTTGTTATTAATGTGAAGAAGCGTGTGGTGCGGTTTTTTGCAGTTCAAGCAAAGAATTTCATTAGTGCACTTTTCTTTCATTTCTTTCTGCTGGTTCCATACCCTTAAATTTATAACAATGAGTTATATTATGGGTTGGTAAATTACAATAAGAGCAATTTTCTTTGCTGCTTTTGTTTTGAAACTCTTTTCTCATAGGTTTATTATCCTGTGGAAAAGAGGATATGGAGCTGAGTCTTTGCTCTAAAAACTCCAAGACATCAGAAAGTTCCTGAATTTCTTTTGTCTTTTTCACATGGCTCTCATACCAATTTAGAGAATCCTTATTAAATTTCCGAAGTATTATGTGGGCAAAAACTGCATCCACGTCTTCAGATAATTGTGCCTTTGATTTTATGATATAAATTGACTCATTAATCGTGTCAATAAATGTTTTAATTTGCTTATTGGATTCCAAATTTAAATTGGGTAAATCCATAAGCCTATTTATGTGATCAGAGAAAATTTTTCTTCTGTTCTCATACCGCTTGGTTAGCAACTCCCAAGCGGCTTCATAATTATCCCCAGTGCCTAGCAGTAAATGGGAAACCACGTTCTTGGCTTCTCCTTTTAATGCGGATTTGAGATAAGTAAATTTAACGGCCGTAGTTAGGTTTTCTCTTGTATGAATGAGTTCCATAAACAGCTCTTCAAACAGATCCCATTCTTTGGCATCACCAAAGAAAGTGGGTATCTTTATTTTTGACAGCTTAGGTAATTCCTCTTCCATTACAGTTATATATTCCTTAACAGGATTTGTTTCCTTGCTAAGTCTTTTATCTATAGCATCTATAATGTTTTTAACATCGAATTCCAATTCGCTAACCAATCTTTCAAATTCCCTGCTTTCAAAACAACTTCTTACTTCCTCAACTAAGCCAAAAGTTTTAGCTCCCCAAAATTGAATTTTATTTTTCCTAACTTCAAGGAAAAAGAGATCGCTATTTAAATTATTAAATGATTCATCTAAATAATTCCTTAACTGCCCAGTATTTGCGAAAAAGTCTTCCTTCAATATAGCAGCCCTCGAAACTTGTTTCATTTCTCCTATTTCTGCCACTTTTTGATCTCCGCTTCCTGCTGCCCTACCCGAGTCCTTTTCAAACTGTAACTTCAGTTTTTCTAGTACCATCATCATCGCATCATAATGTTTTAATGTAAAGTAATCGTGGTCAACTGGACCTAATTTTATTAAAGCACTATGATTAGCAATAAAAATCTTTTGTAGATCCAAAGATTTTTGAAACTCTGGTAGCGATAAATGCACTTTTGCCTCTAAAACTCTAATTTGTTTAGTTAGCTCGGACTGCTTCTGCAAGAGCTCAATGGTCTTTTCGGACAACATTTTTTTTTTTTTTTTATGTTAAGTTAAGTAAATTTAGGAA
Source organism: Drosophila lutescens (assembly GCA_037075285.1). NCBI lineage: Eukaryota > Metazoa > Arthropoda > Insecta > Diptera > Drosophilidae > Drosophila > Drosophila lutescens. Next base: position 24,298 of record JBAMCF010000757.1, on the reverse strand, counting down.
TAATTTATTTCTAACTTATCTGAATTTTTCTGGACGCTGTTATGCCGCTGTAGAAGTCGATCGATTGAGCGGTACTTGATGTCGAAGATGTTGGTTCCTTGCTGCTTGAAGTCGGTGATGCTGGCGATGCTTGTGATGCTTGCTGCTGAAGTCGTCATTCTGGGGTTGTGGGTCTTCTTTTCTTCTTTTTAGAGTTGATTTCGTTTTTGTTGTTGTTTTTAAATTTTGTCTTTGAGATGTAATTTTTGTTGATGTTATTTTGTAAGCAGGTTTTTGTAATTTTTTAATGCTTTTTTAGCACTGTAGGCACTTTATTTTGCTTAGCTCTTTGGCTTTTAGCATTTATAGGCACTTTTCACCCTTATTTTTCCAAATTTTTGGATTTTTCGCAATTTTATTTCCCTTGTGGATTTTTTCTTTTTCCAATACAAGAGTTTTGCAATTAGGCACTTATCACAAATGTTATTTTGTGGGCACTTTTTATACCCGTTACTCGTAGAGTAAAAGGGTATATTGTATTCGTGCAAAAGTATGTAACAGCTAGAAGGAAACGTTTCCGACCCTATAAAGTATATATATTCTTGATCAGGATCACTAGCCGAGTCGATCTAGCCATGTCCGTCTGTCCGTCTGTCTGTCCGTCTGTCTGTCTGTCCGTCTGTCCGTCTGTCCGTCTGTCTGTCTGTATGAACGCTGAGATCTCGGAAACTATAAAAGCTAGAAGATTGGCGTTTTGCATGCAGATTCTAGGAGTTCCTACGCAGCGCAAGTTTGTTTCAAAAGGGTGCCACGCCCCCTCTAACGCCCACAATCGCTTATATACGATTTTAAAAATTTCAATATTTCGGAAAAGTAAAAATGCAGTTTTATTGTGTTTATCAATACCTATCGAAATGTAGAAGACATTTTTCAAATCGGACCATTCATTAAAAAGTTATACGCAATCAAAATTGTTCATATATCTATCTCCCTCGCACTCCCTTTAGCCCCAATAGATAGTCGGGACACCAACCCGAGTACAGCGTTCGCACTCCCTTTAGCTGAGTGACGGGTATTAGATAGTCGGGACACCAACCCGACTATAGCGTTCTCTCTTGTTTTTTAATGCACTTTTCACAAAATTTTTATATTTTTTTTTTATATATCCGCCGTGTGCTGAGAAACTGCGCATCAGTCAGTTTCCACGGAAAAAAGAACAGAAGTGATACAAAAACGGTAAAGTCTCGCAAAACTATCGCAAACGAGCTCAAAAGTGAATGAAAAATGGAAAACCGTACTCCAAAACTAATTTTAAGCGAACGAAGTCGCGCCGGGTACAGCTAATATATATACATATACATATATATAAATATATAAAGGTATGTATTGTCAATGCATGTATGTATGTAGATCCCACGGCGGCACACGTCGGGTCGGATGGTTGTGTTGCGGACAGCGGCGTCTCCGATGTCTTTCTCACAACACATGGAATTGTTGCTTTTGCACTTGCATTCATAAATGCATGACTTCACAATTTGTTTCTGTTTTGCTTCACTTTTGTTTGTAATTAAGGCATTTATTGCCTTTGTTTTGTCACTGTTTATCGTTTTGGGTCGGCTTCCTTTGCACTTTACTGTTTTTTCAGACCTGGAGACATATCGCCTGCTTTAAGGCGTGCTTTTGGTCCCTCCCTTGTACATCTGGAGCACTTTCAAGACGGCCACAAAGGCGCTGATACAGATGACAATTTTTAGTTTTCGGTTGTCGTCCTTGTGATTGATTATTTTTACGGTGTTAATCACATTGGCCGTGCCATCGGCCACTTTGGAATCAGTTCCACCCATATTGGAGAGTCCGACACTCTTTAAAAGTCGGATGTCTCCACCACAGACGACCAAATAAGCAAGGGTGCCGAGAGCCCCTCAACCAGCGAGCAAGAAGGCCAAGACAACCAGCCGCGGCACGTGGTCTACGTCCTTTGCCGAAGTGGTAAAGGATCGGAAGATCATCGGCGTCATCGACCAAAACGATGAAGGTGGCAGGATCTCAAGGAATCAGTGGTGTGCCGCTTGCGGCGGGCACTTGCGACCTTGAAAGTGCTGGACGAAAACCCAGGACCGCCCGCCGACTGCACAGATGTAGGGTGGTACCAGGGCATCGTCAAGTTGATCGCCTGCGAGGACGAGAGATCGGCAGAGCTCTACAAGGCTGCCGTTACCAAAGTTGGCGAGGTCTACCCCGCGGCCAAGCTGGTCGCCTGCGAGGCAGCGGATATCCCGTGCAGACCAAGGGCGAGGGTGTGGTTGCCGTCTGAACCCTCTGAGGCAGAGGCTATTCTTAGCCTCTTGACAAGGTTCAACAGTTTCTAACAGAAATATTGAAGGTGGTAAAAGTTGAGAAGACAGAGCGCGTCACCATGAACGTGGTGATTCTTCTTAACCAGACATGCCTGGAACCCCTACTCCCCAACTCCTCACCTACGATACGGACAAATTAGCGGCAGACAATCTGGCTGCTTGTGCGTCCTATGAACCCCCGAGCGACGACGAGATGGAGCACGAGGAGGCCCTCCACACAGGGTACGTGTCGACTGATTCGGAGCTCACCGAGAATCTGAAGCAGTTATGCACCCGTGACACGGCCCGACTGGGGCGCAGTGTGCTACAGGACATAGTGGAGGAAGCAGAGGGAACCCAGTCCTAATCCATCCCCTAAACTGGTGCAGTACCTCCAAATTAATCTGCACCACAGCAAGTCAGCATCTGCTGCCCTCCTCACCCGCCTGGCAACGGGCAAAATAGACATAGTCCTTATCCAAGAGCCATGGATTGTTGGAGACAACATTTGTGGCTTATCAACCCCCACATACAAGCTTTTTCATATTAAGGGTAAGGGTAAACCTAAGACCTGCATTCTTACTAAAACACACTTTAACACATTTCTAATCTCACAGTTTAGCGAAGGCGACCTATCCACGGTCAGGCTGGAGCTAAACTCACACACACATCACACCATAGCATTTTACCTGTGTGTGTGAAGTGTCGAAGAGTGGATGCACCGCGTAGGTGCTCCCCAAAAAACCCGCGAAATCCCGCGCTGTGGCAGTGTAGGACGAACAAAAAAGGGGCCCCTCGCAAGAGGGATGCACCCTTGAGACACACTCGGTGAAGGCGACGCCCAGTATCCATGGACGCCCGCTGGCTTCGATCCTACTCCGAGCTTGGCTTGGGGCCATGGGTGAGAGAACATTTTTCTACTTTCTCTTTAATGTCTCTCTGTCCCACAAAATTTCTCTTTGAGTGCAACTTGATTGCACCTAAAACAAGACAATGTGATAGTCACGACAGCTGATCGCTTAAACAGCTGACAACCAGTGTTGTAAACACACGGACAACACTGATCCGGCAACGCTACATATCTTGAGGAACCTGACCGCTGGGGGGCGCTGTCGCGCTCACTGACGAAAGGTACCTGCTACGGGTTTCACTTCATGACTGAGCAGATATCGTAGCATACATTTCCGGGCTGCTGCTGCAAATCCTTGGCAAAAGGACTCGGAAAGCAGGCGAAAACACCGACATGTTGAGCACTGGGGACCTGAAAGGTGTTAAATGTCATGGAACTGACTATCAGCCAACCCCACCGCCAAGGCGGCACACCACAAAATGGGAGCAATGGCGACCGAGCAGGAGCGGTATAACTCTCACCGGAAAAGCCGTGGGGAAACCTATGGCCACCGATGGACCCAAACCATGCACACCACACACTTATCCAATAGTCCACAAAGCGTCTGCCCCACAATGGGCGGCTAAGTGGGCTGCGCCTGCGCCATATAAGTCTATAAAATGCAACGCCGGCATTTGGTTTAAAATGCCCATAGCAAGAGGAATGTCGACTAATAACACAATTACTCCAGGTGGCAACCACAAAAGTGGAAATCCACTCGCGCGGAGAAATCCGGCGAAAGGGGGAAGGATTCTGGAGGCCCCAATAAACATTCAAAAGGAAAACGAAAATGCACCGCCACTGGCTCACTTGGCTGACGATGCATCCAAAGCCACGAGATATTCGCATTCACTAAAGCGACGAAGATGGAGAGGACTCCACCTACTCGCTTGCTACACCACAAAGCAGTGTTCCGGGTGTACCCAGCGGCCAGATCGACGTTGAGGCTGACACCCCAAAGAGGGCCCGAGAACAAAACAGCCCTTGTGGAGGCAACACGGCCGATGGTGCCAAAAGAAGTAAAGGGAACCTCCGCAACATAAACGAGATCGGAACAATCCTGGATGACCTGCTTTACCAGGTAAACGAGAAGAAGCCAGTCCAGCGGACGATCCATGCGTCTATCGAGGAGATGCTGGCCCGCATGAAGAAGCTACAGCAACTTGTCTGCATGCAACTCAGCGAATGCACCAGCAGCACTATGATCTGCCGCTGCCAATATCCTACAACAGAAGGCCAAACGAACAAGGAAAAGGAGACTCAGACGACCCCGGAAAAGAAGGATGACGGCGGTTACCCCAGACTGCCTGGGCCATCTGTCGCGACCAAGAAGGGCACCGATTCAACCCAGTGGAAAAAAGGCTGGGAAACAACGAGAGCCACCGAGGCCCAACAGACCGCAGCCCTCGGACCGAAAAGGACTGCACGAAGGAGCTATGGAAAAAGCGGGCGCTACGAGACGCAATTCTGGTTAAGTGCACAGAAAAGGCGACCTACTCGGAAATGCTAAAGCTCGACAAGGCTGCACCCGCCCTCCAGGGAATGAAGGATAAAGTGCATGGCATCAGGAAGACAGCAAAAGGGGAGCTCCTGTTAAGCATGCAAAACCCCTCCGACCCGGCAACCCAGGAGGTCCAAGAAGCCATGAAGACAGCGCTCTCAGGTCAAGCTGAGGTCAGGGCGATGCAAGACTCCATTGCTATCGAGATATTAGATATCGACGAGTCGACTACAGCTGATGAGGCCCTAGAAGCACTATACTCTTCTCTGGATGAGGACATACCAGTAGAGGCTTTACCCACGATGAAAAGCGCGATGAGAGGAACGCAATCCGCTGTGATTAGGCTGAAGCCCAGCCTCGGATGGGTAGTCTGCAGAATTAGACGGAAACTGGAGGTAACGAGATGCTTCAAGTGTATGGGACACGCACACACCGCCAGAAACTGCCGAACAAAACACCCCACGAGCTTTAAGTGCGGACATTCTGGTCACAATAGCAGGAACTGCAGCAACCCACCGAAGTGTTTGCTATGCACTCGGAAGGGGGCCCCAGTAACCGGTCACTCGGTCTTCAACCGACGCTGTCCGGAATACCAGAAGGCACTATCCCAGCTTAAAGATGGTTAGGGTACTCTTCTCTGGATGAGGACATACCAGTAGAGGCTTTACCCACGATGAAAAGCGCGATGAGAGGAACGCAATCCGCTGTGATTAGGCTGAAGCCCAGCCTCGGATGGGTAGTCTGCAGAATTAGACGGAAACTGGAGGTAACGAGATGCTTCAAGTGTATGGGACACGCACACACCGCCAGAAACTGCCGAACAAAACACCACACGAGCTTTAAGTGCGGACATCCTGGTCACAATAGCAGGAACTGCAGCAACCCACCGAAGTGTTTGCTATGCACTCGGAAGGGGGCCCCAGTAACCGGTCACTCGGTCTTCAACCGACGCTGTCAGGAATACCAGAAGGCACTATCCCAGCTTAAAGATGGTTAGGGTACTGCAGCTGAACCTTAACCACTGCAGAGCAGCGTAGGACCTGCTCGCGCAAACAGTCCTGGAGAAGAACATAGATGTGGCAATCCACATATCCATTTTTTGAACATAAAAATCAGTCACTTATAATATTTAGTCGACAAACCAAATGGAATACACCATTTGGTTACTATTTAGATAACCTTTTCAAATCCGCAATGATCATGGTTTTTTTTATTTTTAATTGATATTGCTCAGAAATAATCATTATTTTTGAGTTGTATAATTATGTATAAGGAATAATCATTACTTGTAAGCGAAAAAAAATATAGCTCACAAATAATCATTATTTCGAGTTCGAACCCCACATTTAAAATTATATTTTTTTTGTATTACCATTAGGCGGGGTATGATGACAATACTTTAAATTTGTTAGATACTTAACAGATATGTTAGTTGAACTAAGGAACATAACGAAATACATAAGTATTTTACTGTGAATAATATTGAGTGGGCAAGAAAGTCATGTCGTTTTTTTTAGTAATCGTTTTTAATCTAATTTATTTACGACTAATCGAGCACCAGGGTCACACTTTTTAGTATCGTTTTAAAGCTTATTGTCTTAGGTACTATCGATAAAAATTTGGTAATTATTCGATAGCATTTGTGGAAGCTATAGCAAATTAAACATGGAGGATCAAAGTGAGCATTTTCGCCATATTTTGCTTTTTTATTTCCGAAAAAGAAAAAAAGCGGTCGAAGCTCGCGAAAAATTGTGCGAAGTGTATGGTAAAGATGCCATGAGTGATCGCCAATGTCAGCGCTGGTTTGCCAAATTCAGGCCTGGAGATTTTGGAGTTAAATAAGCCCCACGTTCTGGTCGACCATCGGCCGTTTTTGACGAACAAATTCAGGCTTTGCTGGATGAAAACCGGCGTTATTCAACGAGGGAGATGTCAGAGAAGCTCAGTGTGTCACATACAACGGTTGAAAACCATTTAAAGAAACTTGGCTACGTAAACAAGCTCGATGTTTGGGTTCCGTATAACTTAAAGGAAATTCACCTAACTAAGCGTATCAATATCTGCCATTCTCTGCTGCAACGGATTAAAATCGATCCTTTTTTGAAGCGGATCATTACTGGCGACGAAAAGTGGGTTGTGTACAATAATGTCCAACGAAAAAGATCATGGAGCGAGAAAGATGAGCCAGCCCAAGCCACATCAAAGGCCGATATCCATCAGAGGAAAAGCAATCTGGATTTAGGAAAAATAGGAGCTGTGTTAGTGCCATTACAGATGTAGTTGAGGACATTCGATCGAGGCTAGATAAAAACTGGATAACGTTTTTGACTCTACTTGATCACAGTAAGGCTTTCGATACCGTCAACCATAGTATTCTATGCACAAAGCTAAAAAACCTTTTCAATTTTTCCGACTCTGCAGTCATGCTCATGAGGTCCTATCTAACAGGTAGACAACAAGCAGTCGTATCTGGGAGTTGCTGTTCTAGCTTTGTTTCGGTGTCTAGAGGCGTTCCCCAAGGATCTGTGCTTGGGCCTTTATTGTTTTCCATCTATGTTAATGATTTACCCAATGTTCTGTCCCCTTGTGATGTCCATCTATACGCTGATGATGTGCAGTTTTATGTGAGTAAGCCTCTATGTCAAGTCAATGATTGTATTAGTATGTGTAATACCCTGCTTTTCAAAAGTAATACCTGGGCCAATGAAAACGGACTATGTCTAAACCCAAAAAAAGCAAATGCGTAATTATCTACAAAAAACGCTTCGATACATCGCAACTCCCGAATTTAATAATTGGAAATAGCCCTATCAAATACGAAGAATCGGCAGGAAACCTGGGTATTACCTTTAACAACACGTTAACATGGAGCAAACATATCTCCAGAGCAACTGGGCGAACATATGGGCTTCTGAGACAGCTTTCTACTTCTCAGTCGTTCTTGCCAACCCAACTTCGAATGCTAGTGGCCAAAACAATCTTGGTTCCCACCTTGTTTTACGGTGTCGAGATTTTTGGGCACTGCGACACTCAAGATACTCAAAAATTAACTGTTGCTTGTAATTCGATCGTCCGTTACGTGTTTAATCTTCGTCGCACTGACCACACCTCCCACCTAGTCAATAATGTTCTTGACCTTAGCCTTAGTCAGTGGATTGACCTCAAAACATTAATTTTTATTCATAAGATTGTGTGCACCCGTGAACCGTCTTACTTGTTTCAGAAACTTCTTCACATCATTGGTCACTCGGCAAAAATTAACGGAGCTGAATTGGGAAGTGCTATCACATCCACCTTATAGTCCGGACTTAGCACCTTCAGATTACCATTTGTTTTGCTCTCTTCAAAACTCTTTGAATGGAAAAAATTTTAATTCAGATGAGGCTGTCGAAAACCACTTGTCTCGATTCTTTGCTGGAAAAGACCAAAAGTTCTTCGAGCGCGGAATTATGCAGCTGCCCGAGAGATGGTCATTAGTGGTCGAACAAAACGGCCAATACATAATTGATTAATTATAAGTCCTGATATAAATAAATCATCTTTGAAAATATTGAAAAACAAGAGAGAACGCTATAGTCGGGTTGGTGTCCCGACTATCCAATACCCGTCACTCAGCTAAAGGGAGTGCGAACGCTGTACTCGGGTTGGTGTCCCGACTATCTATTGGGGCTAAAGGGATATATAAACAATTTTGATTGCGTATAACTTTTTAATGAATGGTCCGATTTGAAAAATGTCTTCTACATTTCGATAGGTATTGATAAACACAATAAAACTGCATTTTTACTTTTTCGAAATATTGAAATTTTTAAAATCGTATATAAGCGATTGTGGGCGTTAGAGGGGGCGTGGCACCCTTTTGAAACAAACTTTCGCTGCGTAGGAACTCCAAGAATCTTCATGCCAAATACCAATCTTCTAGCTTTTATAGTTTCCGAGATCTCAGCGTTCATACAGACAGACAGACAGACGGACAGACAGACGGACAGACAGACATGGCTAGATCGACTCGGCTAGTGATCCTGATCAAGAATATATATACTTTATGGGGTCGGAAACGCTTCCTTCTAGCTGTTACATACTTTTGCACGAATACAATATACCCTTTTACTCTACGAGTAACGGGTATAAAAACGACATGACTTTCTTGCCAACCCAATACATAACATAAAAATATATCAGTTGCCTAGATAATATCTAGTAGATATGTAGTACAAATAGTAATACAAAAAAAAATATAATTTTTAATAAAAAGGGGAAAAAATGTGGGGTTCGAACTCGTGTTCACCGCACTGTGTATCAACACACTAACACCTAGCCTTCATATCGACTTAGTTCTGTGTGGAATAGTTCATACTCTGTTGTTAAGCCATTTCAGTAACACATAAATGACATAAAAGTCTACTGTTCATAGAAAATGGGGTACGCACATACCTCTTGTAAGCTTTAAACCGCTTTTTTAATGGTTTATACAAAGAAAATCCATATTTTTTTTATCTGTATATGTGCTCAGTGCTTCCACCTACAAGAACACATCTAAATCTTTGCAAAATTTAGCTTAGAACGGCTGCAATCGCACTTTGAGTGATATTTTTAAGCGAAATAATATCGCTCACAAAATAATCATTATTTGTGAGCGATATTTTTTCGCTTACATGCAATGATTATTCCTAATACATATTTATAAAACTCAAAAATAATGATTATTCCTGATACATATTTATAAAACTCATAAATAATGATTATTTCTGAGTTTTTTGAATAGCGCTTATAATGATTACGGTCCCTGATATAAACCAAAGCATGAAGGAGTATGGCTACAAAGCCATGACGGCGGCAACAATCTGGAGCTGCTCGCCAAACAGCAGACAGCTAACCGAGCGACTATCCAAGCCAGGATACGTAAGGGCTAACTATAATGGGACGTTTCTCTACAGCTGCTACATTCCACCGCGCTTCACGCTGCCGGAATTTGAGGACATTATCCTCGACCTGGTCAGCGATGCGATTGGAAAGTCACCAGTGATCTTTGCGGGAGAGTTCAATGCCTGGGCCACGGAGTGGGGTTCCAGCCGCACAACGCCACGGAGAACATTCCTGCTGGATGCCTTTGCAGCTCTAAATGTGTGCTTACTGAACATCGGAAGCCAGCCAACGTACAGCAAGGCAGAAGGGGAGTAGATCATCGACCTGACTTTTGTGAGCCCAGTAATCTGCAGAACCTCAAGATGGACGGTGGAAGACCTGTACACCCACAGCGACCACTTCGCGGTTATCGCGAACACCGGTGCCGGCAGGGTCACAACCTCACACACGCCCGGAACCACCCGATTCAGAAAGGGAACGCTGAACCGAAGCCTGCTCCTTCACGCCGTACGGCCATCGGAAGCGCTGAAGAACGCGCGAACTCGATAACACGAGCCATCAACGGCGCACAGTGCACTATGGAGTAAAAGTCCACTTTTACTGGCATTAATTATTACTCGAAAACGACGTAACCTTTCAAAGTTTTGTTTTTGGAATTTGGGTTATAATATTTAAAGGATTACTTTTTGAAAAAAATGGGCATAGTCGCGCCTTTTTCTAGGAAAAAAATTTTTTTTTAAAGAATATGCCCAACAAAAAAAATTCGTTTTCTATTGTTCTAAAAAAAAAAAAAAACATGATACAAAAAAAAAAAAAATATTGGAATTCCCAAAAAAAAAATGTTTAAGTGAAATCGAATTTTTTTAATATTTCCTATATAATTCCTAACAAAAATACTAAAACCATTTATAGCTAGGTAAGTATTGTCAAATGATGATGTAAAATCATTAAAACTAAATAATATTTAATAACAAAGATAATTGCATAGTGTTTTTCTCAATATTTATCGTATTTAACATTTACCATACAAAAATAAGAAAATTGTACTATTCGCTACTGCATACAAATCAAAGATGAAAAAACTGAGGTTATCTGAGAAAAATGCAAATTGCTCCAACAGTGCGGAAAAGTGCAGAATGCGACTAACACCTATGGATTCTGTATTGACAAGGCTAAAACATAGACTTGGTAGCGCATTAAACTAATCTAAACTTCTTTTCCAAAATCCTTTTCAAAGTTGAAAATTGTTTCTCAGAATCCAGCTAAAGATGCATTTATAAAATTAACAAATATTAGTATAAACACACACAATTTGAACAATTAGTTGTAACTAACATATAGTCCAAACCTGGGAAATCCATATTCTAAAGTTGGATTGTTTATTTATTGTTTTGTATGCGAATAAAAACAAATCAAAGTTCACCACAAAAACTATGCAAACTTAGCGTGTGCGTTTTCGTAAACAACAGCTGACTTTGCAGCTGTTATTTTAACATAACACTGTTAAATATTAACATTTTAAGCAGGGACTGCAAATAACAGTTATGAGGTTGAAAAAAATCATAGGCTAAAACGTGATTTACATAAAAGTGGTAGACATGGAAATATTTTTTTTTGGTTCAGCAACCCAAAATACGCTAAAACATTTATTTTCAATTTTTTCAAAAAAATTGTTGAATAACTGTTATTGTGTGATTTTTATTTATAAATAACAGTTATTCGATGACTTTTATTTAAAAGTCAAAGCATAACAGTTATTCTGTGATTTTTATTTTGGCATAAAAGTTATTCGATGATTTTTATTTTAAAAATCAAAAATAAAAATCAAAACCAAATATCTTTAAAACTACGCGGAATACAAAAAACCGGAAAACGCAGTTTTATTTTTAAGATGTATACCTTTCATACCTTACATGCCTATTTACATAAATATTTAAAACCATTTTTTAATGTGTTCATTTGAACATTTTTAAATAAAAAATAACATATAATCTTTGTTTTGCGAAAGAAGTGAAAAGTTTAGCGAATCAATGCATAGGTAAGTGATATAAAATTGTATATTATAACTGATAAGATAATTTTCAAAAAATTGACGAGAAAATTCCATGTTGTTGATAGTAGGCTTTACTGTCAATACTGTTGATTCATTAATTTTCATCATAAGCGGTAAGTAATAAAATCTTGTGTACATTTTTAATATTATAGTACCTTTCCTCAGTTTAAAAGTCCATATGGGAAGAAAACGCAATTCCTTGGTTAGAACCTTTTTTGATTTCCAATCAATTAACAATGGATCAAAATGCAAATTGTGCAATAAGGAATTTAGAGGTGTGTACATCACCAATCTGAAAAGACACCTAAAGGATGAACATGAGGAACATTTTGTCTCCGAAATGGACGAACGCCAAAATGATGACCCAGTGGATAAGAAGAAAAAATTTAACATAAGTCTTTCCATTTGCGACGTAAAATCGGCTTGCGTTCAGCTGGTTACTGAAGAAAATATGCCATTTTTTATTTATAGGACAACGAAATACCCCAACCGACTCCATCGACCAGTCAGAAAAGTGGCACTTCTGATCTAAAATATAGCCTCTTAAACTCCTTTTTAAGTTCAATTGATGTGGCATCTGAAAACGAGGACCCCGAAGAAGAAATTAACCCAGAGATCCAACTGGCAAGAACGGAAATTGAAAACTATACTCCAAAGCCCATCAACTTGAGCGAGGACATTATGAAGTACTGGGAAGATAAGAGATTCAATTATCCGCATTTGTACCAGTTGGCAAAGGTAGTCCACTCGGTACCAGCGACACAAGTCAGCGTGGAACGTGCATTTTCCGCACTAAAATTGCTACGATCTGACTTGAGATGCAACTTATCAGAAGGAGCCATCAAGAAGATGCTATTTTTGAATCTAAATAATTAAATAAATTGTTTACCTAAAAAACATCTTATACTTCATTTATAATTACTCAAAATTTTTATAGGTGTTAATTAATAATAAATAAATATTAAAATATTTAAAAGTTTATATTTTTATTTTTGGAATGGTTTTTAATACGGATTTAAATGTACCACGCCTGAAAAAAATCGTTGTATTTGGTTACAGACATTTTGCAGAAGGTATTATTTTTTAGTTAGAAATAACCGCGAATTCGACGCCTTAATTTGTTGTTAATTTCAGGCAGACTGTGCTGTTCCTACCAATATGATTTTTTTTGTACTCTATCACTTAATGGATTTTTTACTTTAATATTACTGGAACATAACAAAGAAGTTTCCGTGTATATTTAGCATATTAACAATATTAATTTTAGAATCCTGAACATTTGTTTTTAACGGACATGTGATATATCATATGAAAGGTATTCATCCGAAAAATAAAACTGCGTTTTCCGTTTTTTTGTATTCCGCGTGGTTTCAAAGATATTTGGTTTTGATTTTTATTTTTGATTTTTATAATAAAAATCATTGAATAACTGTTATGCCAAAATAAAAATCACAGAATAACTGTTATGCTTTGACTTTTAAATAAAAATCAAAGTAACATTTGATTTATTTAATTAAAATTGAGAATAACTGTTATGTTTTGATTTTTAAAATAAAAATCAGAGTATAACTGTTAAAATGTGATTTTTATTTTAAAAATTATAACTGTTACGGTCCCTGATTTTAAGTATAAGGCATAACAGTTTGATGTTTTGTTAGTACTTTCTAATTAATTATTTCCCATATGGAATACTTTTAAAGAATGACTTAATGCCAGTAAAAGTGGACTTTTACCCCATAGTGCATTGGTCTCAGGTATCAAAATATTTAAACAAATTACGGGATTACCTAATAGCTATAAATCAAAGGTACGACTTAACCATTTCGGTACCAACTATCCTAAACACACCGTTAAAGTTAGAAACTAGAGAAGAGTCAAAATCATCAGATCCACCAGTACAAGCTGAGACTGACGACCCTATCTCTACAGATCCCGATATAGAGGAAAAAGATATAAACAACCTTACTATTCCGGCAGTCCTTATTCAATCTGAATTATCAGACCAGGACTTGACCGTCTCGGATTCTAGCGACAGCATTGTAGAAATAAAAACAACCACAATGCCTGAGGAGATAAATGCCCAAAGGGCATACATTAAAGAAATATCAAGTGCCATACCGGAGTTTAACGGGCAAAGGATACACCTTCAGAGATTCGTAACAGCTTTGAAGTTGGTTAACCTTACGAAAGCCATATTTCAGATTTTGGCTGTAGAAGTCATCAAATCCAAAATAATTGGATCAACAGTATACAGAGTCCAAAACGAAACAACAATAGAAGCTAAAATTAAAAAAACTGCAAGATACTATAGTCGGAGAAACATCCGAAGTAATTAAAGCCAAAATGGCAAAAACAAGCCAAAAAGGTAAAACTGCAGAAAAATTCACCACAGAAATTGACAACCTACGAAAGCTCCTAGAAGCTTCGTATATGGATGAAGGCCTATAGGCCGAACACGCTGACAAATTCAGCACTAAGGAAGCCATCACCACAATGGTCAAAAATTGTGAGCATGGCCGCCTCAAAACAATATTGGAAGCAGGCAATTTTGCAACCATGAATGAAGCCGTCGCCAAGTACATACAATGTAGTACTGAAATGACAGGCAAAGCCAATTCCATATTGTACACCCAACGTGGAAATAATTATCGCGGTAATAATTATAAAAACAATTATCGCGGTAGAGGTAATAATCGAGGTAATTATAACAATACCAGATATTATCAAAATAACGGATATAATCAAAATAACGGATATAATCAAAACAATAGTTATAATAGAAATAACAATAACCAAAACAACAATTACTACAGAAGCAACAACCGTGGTGGAAACAACCGCGGCGGAAACAGCTGTGGGGAAAACCACAACGGTAATGGTGGTAACAACAACAACAACAATAACAACGTTAGGATAGCCCAAATAAATTCGGGAATCTCCCAAACACCTTTAGATACACGACAGTAAACAACATCAAAATTCACACTTTAAATTCATAAATTCACTTTATTCATAAATTCAGTCAAAATACATTCGTCACCTTGTTATGGGCTGCCAAAATAAGGAAAATAAAGATAAACAAAAATCAAAACATACCAAACGACCGCGTACCTGGGTTAGAGAGGAGCAACAGATGCCGATACTAGAGATGGCCTGGGAATGGAGAGCTGGTTCGTGGCGAAACTAGTAGAATAGTGGGCTCAAGATAGGTTTAAATTTCGGAAAACTCTCTCTCGAAAATGCAATTGAGGCGACTTACAAGAAGGGCAACTAAAGGGCAGATCAGAACCACCTAGAAGCTGAGAAAGAGTAGTCGTGTCTCTGGAAACAAAATTCCAAAGTGAGAGTGCAAGTTTTAGATAGAAAATATAAATTAAAGTGCTTTTGTGTTCGCAGCTTCCGGCGCCAAATTCGATATCTGGGAGTCTGCAAGGAAAGGAATTAAACTGGGAGAAATCTATTGGAAATTTGATTATCGCCGCCCACATCTGGGTGGTGGCAGGTTTTTTTATTTTAAGTTTAGTTTTAAAGTTAATAAAACCACGAATATAATCAACCATAACCACCCACTACAAACTACTCATGTAACCCTATATATATATTATTTATTCATTTATTTATACTTATAACTATTTATTCATGTGTGATGTAATCGTCCCTGTGGTACCCAGGTTAGGGAATTGTGAAGTTAAATGAATGTTGTTTATAAGCATTTTGTAAATTAAAGTGGAAAGAAAATGAGCGAGTAGAGTGTTAAAATGGGGTGAGGTGACGCATAACAGACCCAGTATCCAGTGTCGGGGAATTGCTTAAAAGATACAGCAGCTCAAGGATGGGAGGGTATATTTCGCGGCCATCAACAGCAGGTCCGCAGTCCTTATTTCCATTCATTTTTAAAGTTGTCATCAAGTCTGAAGAAAATAAATAATTACTGTGTGCCGACAAATCCAACTATCGTGGTCATACTCACGCTTGGGAAATCCGATTGCTAGCCGGAATCCGATGGTTGGATCACCAAAATAAGTCGAGACATAACAGAGTGGCGCCCAAAGAAAACATAATAAAAAGACAGAAAAAAAAGGAAGAGAATCTCCGGCTGGTCCTCGACACCTAGTGGTGGTCCTGGATAATTGCTACCAAGAGCAAATCTTAGAAGTCCCACTAGGAGGCGAGAGACACAGCCACGTAGGATGATCGCTGAGATGCCCACGACCGGGACCCCGACAGGAGACAGAAATATCCTGGTTCGGCGCGGCCCATCAAGGGCGTCGGAAGAAGAAGTCTATGAACACCTATAAAGACGGCGAAAAGTCAGTATCAACCAAAAGGAAAAAGGTTGCTGGAAGCAACACACAGGTAGTCCGGCCAAAGAAGGTGAAAGCTACTGAAAAGAAACAAAAAGGATTAGGAATATGAAAGTACAGTGGGCTGGGTAAAATATTCGTCACTCACCCTACCTAGCAGACAAAAGAGAAAAACAGAAAAGTAAAGAAAAAGAAGGGAAGAAAAGATATGTCAGAAGGCGAAAGAAACAGGCAGACATTCAATAGAAAAATTAGAAGAAGTTTAGAGTTTTTTTTGAACCGCGGATCCGACATAATGACTCCGCCAGCTACACGTTCCCAAGCCAATCAGAAAGTAAACCGAGAGATAAAGCATATCACTCCTCCCCAGGGATTTATGATGGATGGTAGCACAGCCTTTTAAATCAGCGACCAGCAGGATATGACGGGAGCAGTGGGGGGCGTGGAAGCACATACTAGCGACGGGGTTCCCCGCGGCGACCAACACAATTTCACTAGCGATGAGGAAGGAAAGAGTCCTGTGCATTTAGGTAAAGAAATAGAGTCAGCCATTAATTTAGCTCTATTACAAGCTCATGAAACTTACCGTAAAGCGGCGTCCATTGAGGTCTCTGCTTTCCAGAAGCAAATGCAACAGGATATGATGAATTTTATGAAGGAAATTAATCAGATTGTCCGCCCTACCGTGAAGGCACAGGCAGACACTCAGGAGCCGTATCCTAGACCATCGATGGAAGCAGCAATGCCTAATCAGGCGCAGCAGCGATCTGATGGCAGACTCTGGGAAGAGCAACAGAGGGTATGGGCGGGTTGGCATCAGTATAGCCAACCACCGCCTTTGTTTAGGCCAGGAGTTTTCAGCGGCCGGAAGATCGGATGGGAATCCAAGTGGCGGGCATAGGGATTACAAACCCGAGATGAGCCATCCCAGGAAGTGGGGTATATCCTTCGATGGCGGACCTAGGGGAATGCCAATTGGTGAATTTATATTCCGGATAGAGCATCTACAGATGGCTTACCAAGTCACTTGGGAAGAGGTCCTTCGATCTTTTCACTGCCTGGTAGATGGTCAGGCCAAGGAGTGGTTTTGGATGCACATTCGCACAACGGGATTGAGGGATTGGCCAAATCTAAAAAAGCGCTGCAACAACGTTTCCAAACGCTGCGTTCGAACTTCGAGCGTGAGCGAGAACTACGCGAGCGAAAGCAACGACCAGGAGAGAGCGTGGATGAGTATCTGCAGGCGATGATGAGCCTCCGATCCCAGTTGGACATCAACATGTCCGACCACGACCTAATAAGGACAATTAAAGTGAACATCAGAGACGGGATATCGAGGATAATATATCCGATGTGGTTAACTAACCTGGAACAGCTGAGGGAGGAATGCCACGAAGCCGAGAGGGTTTTGGCCAATCGCTGGTCGCGCACATCCGGGATGCAAGAGCACCAGAGACCACCGAGGGAGAAGCACCAGGTTCACGAGGCGTACGTATCCCAGGAGACAGACGAGGACTCCGAGTTTGTAGAGGCCATTTCCCGGGGCAGAGAAGGCGGAACGCAAAGTACGCTGGTCTGCTACAATTGCTCCATGCCGGGACACACGTATAACACGTGCGACTCGGAGGTCCTTAATAAGTTCTGCTACAGATGCGGCCGACAGGGAGTACGTTTCACTCGGTGTCCGAAATGTCAGGCGGGAAACGCGAGATGGAGCTTGACGCAACCGGAGGAGTCCCGCTCCCATCCCAAGACGACAAATTAACTGCCTCCGAGGATCTGAAAGAGATGTTAAAAGATAAATATAAGTCAGTGTTTAAGAAGATATTAATAAATAAAAATGTAAACAAGGTAAATATAGGGAAAAGCAAGAGAGAACGCTATAGTCGGGTTGGTGTCCCGACTATCTAATACCCGTCACTCAGCTAAAGGGAGTGCGAACGCTGTACTCGGGTTGGTGTCCCGACTATCTATTGGGGCTAAAGGGAGTGCGAGGGAGATAGATATATAAACAATTTTGATTGCGTATAACTTTTTAATGAATGGTCCGATTTGAAAAATGTCTTCTACATTTCGATAGGTATTAATAAACACTATAAAATTGCGTTGATATATTTTTTAAAATCTTAAAAGATGTGGCCTCCAGACACATTTGAAAATCGTTTATGGCGATTGTTGGCGTTAGGGGGGGCGTGGCACCTCGATGAAACAAACTTGCGCTGCGTAGGAAGCCCAAGAATATGTGTGTGAAATCTCAACCTTCTAGCTTTTATAGTTTCCGAGATCTCAGCGTTCATACAGACAGACAGACGGACAGACGACACAGACAGACGACAGACGGACATGGCTAGATCGACTCGGCTAGTGATCCTGATCAAGAATATATATACTTTATGGGGTCGGAAACGCTTCCTTCTAGCTGTTACATACTTACACGTTGCGCTGTTGTTGCTTGATGCAAAGTTGCTAAACTAAAATCGTTGTCTTTACTAGTAGGACTTGCAAATACAACAATTTTATTTTACCACTGGTGGAGAAAAAAGATTTTTTTGGAAATGTATTTCGGCGTACAGAATTTTTTTTATTTTAAACTTCTCTCAAAAAATACTTCATTTTAAATTTTAAAATTTTAAAAAATATTTATTTGAAAGATATTAAGATATCCTACAAAGTTGCATACCAAATATTAAAATACTCAAACGAGTCTCAAGTGATGCATAACTGAAAAATGGAGCTAATTAAAAAAAATTTTTAAAAATAAACGGTAAGAGTTAAAAAAAAAAACAAAAACCCATCCTTATATTTCAATCCTCTATCGAAAAAATAAGTTTCGATTGATTCTGAGATTTGACCCAAACGAGCCTGTCACGTTTCACGTGGAATAAGCCTTATGCGTTATTTGCGAAACGTGCATTTTTTCCAAATTTTTCAACTTTTAATACTATTTTTTTTATACTTCCCTAAAACGTTATTTGGACTTTCTTCTTGATATTGAGAAAGTTGTAGCTGCGTCCGCGTGCGTCCGCGGTTTTAAGAGCCAAAAAAGGTAAAAAAGTCATGGTCCCAGAAATTGCATATGGTGCAACCTTGTTATTATGAATATGGAATTTCACCCTTACATGCTCGGATAAGGTGTATGGAGTTCTTGCTGAAACTAGCGAAAATGAACACTTTGAAGAAAACACATCAGACAAGGATAAGGAAAGCATCAGAAAGAAGAGAATACAGAACGATTTTTTCAAGGAAGTTGGATTAAAAGTAGATTTCCCTAAATAAGGATGCGGAAACTCAAATGGAGGAAATACTTCGAGGAGATTTTTTGAACAACATGAAGTTGTAACTCGAATCACTGGAATTAACAATGAAATAGTTAAACGGTTGGGAACCATCTTAAATGCTTTAAACTGCAAGGAAAAGGTTAACTCTACAAAATATGGAGAATATGCCTCAAAAACGGCATCACTTTTAGAGGAATTGTATCCACAAAAGAAATTGACCCCGACAGTCCATAAGATATTGGCGCATGGTAAAGAAATAATGGAATACCAGAGTTTGCCAATTGGAGAGCTTTCCGAAGAAGCGCAGGAATAGCTAAGCAAATTTTTATAAAAAATACAGATTGCTGAATACATTTCAATATGTTGGCTGCATCTTCTGATCCTCTAATTTCCTCATTGCGGCATGTTAAGTCAAGAAAAGAGTTAGAATCTAGTAATTATAGTCCAGAAAATTTAAGTATATTGGATGTAACAAGTTTACCAAATTGTGACCATTATTTCAAAAAATTGCAAAATAAAAACTTTTTTTGTAAAACCCTTTTTTTTTTTTTTTTTTGTTTTTTTTGTTTTTTTTTTTTTTAAATTAAAACATAAAAAAGGAAAACTAAACAAAACAACATTAAAAAAAAAAATTATTTATTTTTTTAAAACCCCAATTGTTTTTTTTAAAATTACAACAAAAAACAAACTAGAAAATAACAAAAACTTTTTAAAAAAATTTTTTGTCAGAAAAATATAGATTTGTTTTTAAATTCGGACTTTGCCGATTTGTAAGTTCGCCTCTGCTACGCCCACTCCCTGTCTTTTTTATTTATTTTTTAAAACCCCAATTGTTTTTTTTTGTAATAATTTTTAAAAATTACAACAAAAAAAAAAAACTAAAAAATAACAAAAACTTTTTAAAAAAAGTTTTTTTGTCAGAAAAATATAGATTTGTTTTTAAATTCGGACTTTTCCGATTTGTAAGTACGCCTCTGCTACGCCCACTCCCTGCCTTAAGCAATAATTTGAAAGGTGGATCAATTATCTATCATTTGCCGTTTACATCATTCAATTATCTTCACTGGTTCAAAAGTTATGATTTATTACCAAAAAAAAGTCAAAAGGCGCCACTGTGCGACGCATGCGAGGCGGCGATGACGAAAGTCAAAATTGGTGGAAGACGTCATTGCCCGGTACCCTGGTGGAACGAAGATATTGCCAAAGCAAGAAAGGAATGCCACGCAGCCAGAAGACTCTCACAGAGAGCTAGGAACTCAAGGAGCTTCGACCACGCTCAAGCCCTCTTTAGAGAAAGGCGAAAGATCCTGAAAGATGCCATCAAGCGAAGCAAGCATAAGTGCTTCCAGGACCTGTGCGATGCAGCAGACGCCCAACCATATAAACTCGAACCGGGAAATTATGCAGACCCCTATGCATAGAGACCCTGCTCATTTGGAAAACATAGTCGTTGCGCTCTTTCCAAACCAAGCACCGCTTGAGGCAGGCCCAAACCACCCCACTGTGGGAGAAGCAGAGCTAACCACGGACCGTAAAGTGCTCGAAACAGGAGCTAAGCTAAATAACGGGAAGGCCCCGGGACCCGACGGGGTACCAAACTCGGCGCTGAAGCACATAATAGCCACACACCCTGATGTCTTCGCGCAGATGTACAACTGTTGCATCACAGAGCGAGTAGTACCAAAGGCCTGGAAGGTCCAAAAGCTGGTCCTTATCCCAAAACCAGGCAAGGACCCCAGCGACCCGTCAGCTTACCGCCCGCTTTGCATGCTAGACTCAATAGGGAAGATCTTTGAGAGGATAGTCTGCAACCGGCTGGAAAGCGAACTGGCGGCTAAACGAGGTATCTCTGAGTTGCAGTACGGCTTCAGGAAGAAGCGCAGCACCGTAGACGCTATCAGCACGGTGGTAAGACTCGCCTCTGATGCCATCGCAGGTACCAGATGGGCAGGAGGGGACAAACACTACTGTCTTGTGTGCACGCTAGACGTCAAGAACGCGTTTAACACGGCCAATTGGAGTCGCATCCTGGATGCCCTCACAAAGCGGGGGATATCACAGTACCTGATCGATATCCTACGCAGCTACTTCACGGATCGAGTGCTGATCTACGAGGAGGACGGGCAACGCCGACACATAGTGACTGGAGGGGTCCCCCAAGGCTCAGTTCTCGGACCGACACTGTGGAACGCGATGTACGATGACATTCTGCGGCTCCTACTCCCTGAGGGCTGTACACTCATCGGAGCTTGACGAGGTAAAGGCTTCCTGCAACGCCGCTGTAGGCAACATTTGCCAGTGGTAACAAGGCAACGGGCTCAAACTGGCTCAACACAAGACGGAGGCAGTCCTTGTGAGCATCAGGAAAAAAGTAGAGCAGGCTACTGTCACCGTTGGATCCACAGAAATCCTTTCTGCAAGATCCATAAAATATCTGGGCATCATACTCGATGATCGGCTGACATTTAAAGCTCACCTGCAATACGCCGGAGAAAAAGCTGCAAGAACTACAGGTGCTATCAGCAGAATGATGGTAAACACGTCAGCGCCGAGACAGCGAAGCAAGAAGCTTATAGCAAGTGTTGTATCTTCGGTGATACTCTACGGATCGAGCATATGGGCACAAGCTATGCAGCTGGAGTCGTACAGCAAGGAATGCAGACGCAGCTATAGGCAATGCGCCCACAGGCTGTCCAGTTGCTTCCGCACAGCGTCAGAGGAAGCGGCACTGTTGTTATCCGGTATGATACCACTGAACCTGCAAGCTGACGAGAGACAAACCGGAAACTCAGTCGCACGGGAACAGCGATGCCAAACCATCGAGAGCTGGCAACGAAGGTGGGATAGCGCCAGCTCGGGCCGCTGGACTCGGAGGCTCATCCCAAGTATAGACGCATGGACTCGCAGGAAACACGGCCAGGTGGATTTCTACCTAAGCCAAGTTCTCACTGGACATGGTTGCAGCATAACTTAATCGGTTCGGGCATGCGGACGACCCATTCTGCAAGGACGGGGAGATAGAAGACGCTGAGCACTACTTTTTCAGGAGGCCACTCTTCAGCAGAGAAAGGCGCAGCCTAGAAGAGGACATCCAGGACCTTTCGCCAGACACACTGGTAAAGCGTATGCTATCGAGCGAGACTGCATGGAAAGCGGCGGCAAATACGGCCGCCATCATCTCGAAGGAGCTCCGACGCCGAGAAAGGCCAGAACTCCAGTTAATGGGTGATTGACCCCCTTCCCGTCCCGTGAAGTAATGCCTAGCGGCGGTTCCGCGGGACTGGACACCTCACCCAATCCATACCCCACCCACATCGCAACCCCTGTTATTTGTAATCAAACTTGTTAATAACAAAAAAATAAAAAACAAAACAACTCACACCCCACACAATGGGGAAGTACAAATACAAATAAAAGAGGTGAGTTACTTTATGACTATCTCCTTCAATCCAACTTTTTTATCTGTAACAAAGGTAATGACCCTACTTTCATCAGTAGAAATAGGTGGGAAGTCTTAGACATTACCCTAATATCTGATACCCTACTCAACCAACTTAAAGAGTGGAAAGTGGGAGCCGAACCCTCCTTCTCTGACCACCGATATGTAGAATTCACAATATCTCTAGAATGCCCTCCCCCCGAGAACATTAGAAATCTAAGACGTACAAACTGGGGTTCCTACAAAAAACTCCTCACTAGAAACCTAAATACTCCACCGACTCACGTACTCGACAGTCATGAATTAGAAAACCTAGTTAATACTTTCACTGACATCTGTGGTGAGGCCATTAAAAAGGCCTGCCCAAGCAGAACAGTCAAAACAAAACACAAACCGCCTTGATGGAACACTACACTGGCGGTTCTTAAAAGCGAGTGCAGAACTTACTTCAACAGAGCTAAGTATAACAACAACGAAGCTTCCTGGAACACGAACCATACGAAGCTAAGCCAGTACAAAAAGGAAATTAGAATATCAAAGCGAAGAGAATGGGCTAACTTCTGCAGTAGCATAGAATCTACAGCGAAGGCGTCCAGACTCAGAAGAATCTTAGCAAAATCTCCAGTAACCGTTGGATACCTAAAAACCAATGAAGACACCTGGACGGGAAACAGCCAGGAAACCCTAGAACTCCTGCTAGACACCCACTTCCCTCAAAACACGCCAGCAGTAGAGAACCTCCACAAAGTGGAGAACCTCGACGAGCAGAGCATAGTCAGCATCTCAAACCCTGAACGCATCAAGTGGGCTATCAACTCTTTTAAGCCCTTCAAATCACCTGGCCTGACGGCTTCTTCCCAGCCCAACTACAACGGACAATAGATACAACCCTCCCTTGGCTGACGGTCATCTTCCACGGCGGTCTGGCACTGAATTACATACCATCCAGATGGCTGGACATTAAAGTAACATTTATACCAAAGGCCGGCAAGCCCTCTCACACCTCTCCTAAAGACTTCCGTCCAATAAGCCTCTCCTCCTTCTTGTTAAAGACCTTGGAAAGGCTAATTGATACTCACATCAGACTAACCACCAACCCTAGTTTACTCTCCAATGCACAACATGCGTACCGTAAAGGTAGATCAACAGATACTGCCCTACACTCCCTAGTATCTTGTATAGAGAGCGGATTCCATAACAAGGAATACTCCCTGGCAGCCTTCCTAGACATAGAAGGCGCCTTCAACAATGTCACCCCAACGGCTATCACTGGCGCTATGACGGAACTAGGCATTGAGCGTCCTATAATGGGACTCATTCACACCATACTCACCAGTAGGGTAGTGTACTCCACTATGGGATCAGCACAATCGACTAGTAGAGGAACACCGCAAGGCGCCGTACTTTCCCCTCTGCTTCTAGAGGAAGCGGGAACAAAAGTGGTGGCCTATGCGGACGACGTTGTTATCGTAATACAAGGAAAATTTCCTCAAACACTCTGCAACCTGATGGAGACAGCCCTATCCACACTCTCAAGGTGGACAGCGCGCTGCGGACTGGGTGTAAACCCAGAAAAGACAGAATTAGTTTTATTTACAAGGAAGTATAAGTTACCAAATCTAACTCTCCCAAAACTACACAAAACTCGCCGTA
>JBAMCF010000756.1:0-39872 GCA_037075285.1 Drosophila lutescens | reverse complement strand
AATAAAAAAATATACTTGAATTTAAAATTTACATATTCTTTTTGTTATTGGGGTGGGAGTTTGTTTCTCAGTGGCAAGCAAAGGGATCCCTTTTCAAGGGTGCTTGCTTTCAGCTGTTTCTTTTGGACGTGACAACAGCCCGTGACATTCTAACACGTACCCGTGTGAGCACCACACTTTCTTAATCTAAGCAAAGGACACCCGGCACACCCCAGTAATTTCTCCCCCATTAACTAGGATAACCCAAATATATCGCTATGATCACCTGACACACCCCAGTAACTTCTCACCCGCTTAACTAGATTCCCTCCCCTCGTTTCACCGTATTTTTCTAACTTCTCCCACGTTCGATCCCGTCAACCTACTCGTCAACCACTTAAGCAGAATGCCTCCCCTCTTTCACCCCATTTCCTAGATACAAAAGCTGGATATAACTTTTGTGGACCCTAATTTACGATCACCCGTCACACCCCAGTAACTTCTTCCCGCTTAATAAGAGTCCCGATTTCTTAAACGAAATTCGGGGGGAGCGAATTCCTGAATACAATTCCTAGATATAAGCAACTTATCACCCTAATTTACGATCACCCGTCACACCCCAGTAACTTCTTCCCGCTTAATAAGAGTCCCGATTTCTGGATCGGATTTCTGGATATAAGCAACGGTCACCTGTCACCTTGACCTAATTTATTACCCTAATTAACGATCACTCGTCACGCACCCATTAACTTTAATTACCCCCACACCTGTCACCTTGTCCTAATTTATTACCCTAATTAGCATAATTAATTACCTCCCCCTCCACTTTTGTATCCAGCCTTTGTATCCAGAACCCGCATTTATATACTACTATAATCTTTAGAGATGAATGTGATCCAAGTAAAAGTCTTGAACTTGTATACTTTGTATCAGTTACAGTGTTATCAATGCAATTTTAATTTGCGCAAAAATATGTATACTTGTTTGTAAATTGGATCTTGTTGTTTTAAATTTCTTGTTTTAAATGAAACGAAAACATTTGTAAAGTTTACATATTTTACATATTTTTGCGCAAATTAAATTGTGTTTACAATGTAAACACACGAAAAGATTGGCATGCCATACAAAAGTAGCAAAGTAACTTATTATTTTCATATTCCACATGTGATCGATAATTATTAATTTTAAACTCGACAAATTTTGCATTCGCTCAAAGGTGTTGGGGCGGGACACTTGTAATCGGGTCCGGATCGGAAATTCGGTTAGTCCCATGCACGTTGGAAACACGCGCTGAGAAGGACGAAATTATGTGTGGGATTGAGGCGGACACTGGCCCTGGAGGTTTGGATGGAATCGAAGTCATTGTAGAATTGTTGCTTGGATGCAACAGCGTGTGGTGCCGACTTTGGCAAGTGAAACAATTTTGGACGCTTGTGCAATCACCAAGGTGATGGCTGGTTGCAAAGCAATTTGAGCACAACTGTTTATCGCGGATGTAGGCTGACCGATCATTCACCGTCATTTTTAGGAAGCGTGGACATATACGCACGGGATGGTTCTTCTTTGAACACAGATCGCAAACTTTGGTTATCGGAACTACCCTCGTAGTGAAAGAATTTATTCTTGGCAATTCTGCCATTCGATGTGTCTCTTTGGGCTGGACATGTAGTGAATGAACAGACCGGATGCTATCGACGGCCTCTAGAGTTCGATGGCGCTCTGTTAAAAAGGAATTAAGCTCGAGCCAAGTTGGAATTTCGGCTTTATTGTGGATGGATTGCTCCCATAATGAGAGCGTGAGCTTTGGTAGCTTTGTGGAGCAAATGTAGACTAGAATAGGGTCCCAATTCTCAATTTGAATGCCGGATAGTTTTAGGGCAGTTAAACACCCTTGAATGGTGGTTTGAAGTTCCTTCAAGGCATCTCCAGACTCTTGTGCAATGGATTGCACATTGAACAATGTTTTTAGGTGGCTGTTCACCTGAAATCGCTTGTTTTCGAAACGCTCAGTTAGATTTGTCCAAGCTGAGCGGAAGCCATCATTGGTGAGTGGGGATTTTGAAACTATGGAATTAGCTTCGCCACTTGTTTTTGAATTTAAATGGAATAATTTTTCAACGGGCGTTAGACTCGGATTGTCTATATATATCGCCGTGAAAAGGTCCCGGAAAGTAGGCCAGCGAAGATAATCGCCCGAAAAAACCTCTGTGTCGATAGGAGGGAGCCGACAGCCATAAGATAATACACTTTGGGACGGAGTTACTGGAGCTTGAGATTTTTGGGAGGAGCCCTGTTGGATTTCGATTTGCTCGAGGATCTGAGCGGCGACCTTTTCGTATACATCGTACGTTATATTGTATTTCGCCTTGAGCATAGATTTCGTATCTGCGGCGCTATCGCCTGCAGCCAAAATGCAATCGGAGCATACGTCATATGATTCCTTGACCTTTTGCCACAAGGAACTGACATGCTCCCTACGGATTTTGAGGACGGATAAGGTAGGGGTGGATGCACCCGGAACAGTAATGATAGCTTCAAAATGGATCAGAGTGTCAGCTGTGACAATAAATTTATTTAAAGCGGATTTTGCTTGGGATGCCATGTCAAATAATAACTATTTACAGAGGTGGGTAAAAAAGTAATAAACAATTTGGAGTTTAGGAACCAATTGAAAAGTCCGTAAGGATATACGGTCACACTGGAGTGTACTGTGGAGGTTTTATGGCACCGTACTATAAATTTTTAGAAATAATTTCGAAGGAAAATATTTAAGGTGGCGCAAAAAATATAATTAATAGTAATATGTTAGTATATGGTCACACTGACACTCGTGGATGCATATATTAATTTTCTAACTTTATTAGTTAGTTCGAATTTTTGTTGAAATATATTTGAAAAAAAATAATATATTTTAATTTTCTGGATATCCCTGAACCACGGTGCGCTGCTGAATATGTAGAAGTACGTTCGGTATGTACGTGTGTATGTATGTACAGCTGGATAAAGTGAGGGCACTGATTGCGGGAATTGTGGAGACTTCGATTACGAATAGCGGAGTAGCTTCGAAATGCAAAATATATTTGCGGGGACTTATTGAAACAACTAGCTCTAAAATGTATGTGGATGGAGTGGACTGTATTTTGATATTTATGTAAAAAAATATATGCACGCAGCAGGAACACAGTAAAAACACAAAGCTGCCAATTTCGGCGGATCACTTTAAATTGAAAATGTTCACTGTGGCTGGATTATATATTTTTTACACACATTCGGAAAAATGTAGTTTATAGACAGTTTATAGGATATATGTAATAATGGCCGTGTCGTATGTTTGTATTATTAGGTTCTTGGAATTGATTTAGAAATGCAGAGTAGTATAAGTGGACTGTATTAGAATATTTATGTATAAATATATACACGCAGCTGGAACACAGTAAAAAGTGCAGAGTGCAATTTTTTGCGGAACAATTTTAAAAATCGTAAACTTTTACTGTGGCTGGGTAATATTTTACACACACTTCGAGTTTATAGGAATATATATTTATTTGTAACTTAAATAAATTATCACTGCGGATTTGCAAACTTTTGGATAGCAACGGAATTATTTGGAGTGTACGGAATTTGGGCACAAAGAAATTGCGATATATTGGAATATATATATTAAATGCCGTTGCGTCGGATTAAATCTCTTTTGGATTTAGACAAGAAATCATACAACAAGTTGAACGAAATGGGGTTCAAACAACTGGCTGTATGACCGGCAAATAATAGGAATAAGTTGCACTTATCTGGAGCGGGTCAAGCCACCGTAGCTGCTGCTGAACGCTGGTCGGAAATATCCGGTCGATGGATCAAATGTTGGGGCGGGGGTGGCTTGATTGCAGTAGGAGCTGAGTCCCAGGAAAAACGGTGGAAACCCGCGTAGAAATTATAATCGAAAACACGGGAGAACTTTCGGGGTTTTGCGCGACGTGCGGCTGTTTATTTGACACTTGAAAATATGAACTGACTACAATAATCTTAGCTTAGAGGCTCCTGAGCGGATCGGAGACTTGGGGGAGAGTTGGAGAGGGAGAGCGAAGGGCAGTGCGAGCGAGCGAGATGTGGAGATCTGGAGAAAACTGCCGCTCGACACTGCCTACCGAAATTAAACGCCCTTTTGGCGTGAACAAAAGGAAACTAATAATTTTATTTGTATTTAAACACATTATCTACTTTCAAGTAAAAACATACACACACATTGTGTGTATGTAATGTATTGTACATGTATTGTTCATATAAACATATCACTACCCTGCAAGCATTTTCTATCGCGGAAGTCACTATTTAGTGACGTCTAGAAGATGAAAACGATCGTCCGCGATATCGCATTCGGATCGCCGAAGTCACCACCGTCGGGAAGAAATGTTCCACTACGGCGACACTGTCCGAAGTCACTTCTGATCTGGAAGTCACTTCCAGAAGTGACTTCGGCGACGCTTCTAGAAGTGCCGCCGGAGTGGAACATTTCTTCCCGACGGGGGTGACTTCAGCGATCCGAATGCGATATCGTGCAAGTCATTTGTAGATGTGTCGCCGAAGTCAATTCTGGAAGTTACTCAGAAGACACTTGTAGTAGATACCTAGAAGACCCTTTCCCAATAGAGCCCTGCATGAATCAACTGTTTTCGAGACATTTTATGTTTCGAAACATTTTTACAGTAAGATTCGAATTCTAAATAAATAAAAATAAAATAAATAAAATCTAAACATCTACAACAGTGTGATACTTACGTTTCGGTCTCCAAACGTGACTTATAAATACCAGCTGTAATAGAAATTTTGTATTAGCTTTTCCCCCTCTCTTAAATTGCCCGCTCTTCCCTCGTTGCGAATGCCTACTCGCCCGCACTGGATCCTCGCGATTCCCGGCTCTCCCACTCTCCCGCACTGGACGCTTGCGATTCCAGGCTCTCCCGCCCCCGCTCCCGAAATCTCTCCGCTGCGCTTTGAAGCGCATCGCTCAACTAGGCTTAAGTTAGTTCTCTTGTACGAATTGAAGTGAATATATCGCCCGGCCGGTCCGCGCAATAACCAAAAAACAAGTCAAGTGTTCTTTTTTTCTTCCTATCGTCGCGATCGCCGAGTGTTTTATATCTCCCCCACAGCTCGCCACCGGCTACTTGCAACAGCCGCAACGACCACGGAAGCTGCCGCCAATCTACGATCGACTCTCGACGCCCCATCTCTTCATTTTTTGATCCATTCGAGCCGAATTTCTCCAGCAGATAAGTGCAATTTATTAATTCCCGATTAACTGCCGGTCGACAGTCAGCCATCCGAAAGCATAATTCGTTTGACTTTCTGTGCGATTTGTCTAAAGTCCAAGTCCGATTTAATCCGACAACGGCAGTTAGTAAATTACAATTCCAATTCCGTCTTTTATTTCTT
The DNA here is from genome assembly GCA_037075285.1 of Drosophila lutescens. Taxonomy (NCBI): domain Eukaryota; kingdom Metazoa; phylum Arthropoda; class Insecta; order Diptera; family Drosophilidae; genus Drosophila; species Drosophila lutescens. Next base: position 34,463 of record JBAMCF010000756.1, on the reverse strand, counting down.
CGTCTCCTTTAACCTGCGGCCATATTGCCTATTTTCCAATTCCTTTTCGTGTGCATATTGATGTACAAGTTTCATATTCGCATTTGGCCGTACATCCATTAAAAATACATCGAAAATCAAATCGAAGAAATTAAAAAATATAAATTCAAATAAAAGTGTGCAAATAAAAAGTCAAGCGTACAATGAAAAAAAAGTCAGTGAGCAGTGTAAAATAAATTAAATTCAAAAATTATGTTCAAATTAATTTCCCACAAAAATGGAACCGAAAAATTAAGTGTTCCGCCAATTTAGGCCCACAAATATTTTTGATATTGATTTTTTATTGTATATCCGCTGTGACAAATATTTGCATACATTATTCAAAAATCCAAATCCAAATACAGTCCACAATAAATCGAAAATTTACAACACATACCCGCCGGCAAAATAAAAATTTTTCCGCCATATTGATTACATATATACTCCATTTATTTATATATACCATATATTATACATATACATACATATTACATCCATACATCCACACATATTTTCCTACATCACTATCCATAAATATCTATTAAATAAATTCCCAAAGCCGACGTGAAATAACTTTTGAGTCTCAGTGTGTTTTTTTCCTATTCAACATATTCACCATACATTTACACATACATACATGCGAATTCCCGAAATTCCCGCGCATTCCAGCATTTCTCATACATAGCCCGCAAAAGGGGCACGAGATCATTTTGGGCAATTGTGGTATCCAACGTTCCAAGTGCTCTATATTCCGAGCCATTCCAAATAAATAAATAAATAAAATAAAAATCCAAATAAAATACTAAGCTCAATTCTAATCAATTTTTAAATAAATACTGAGAATTAAAAAAGAGTAAATCCTTCATCGTCAGAGTTACAAAAATATTAAATAAAATAATGTCGACATCGACCAAACCAGTGGAATCCATTTATTCCCTATTTCCATCCGAATTAATTAGTTACCGCGTCTATTCCAGTATTTTTATTTATTTATTGAGTTTGGTAAATCCATATATCCATATATCTATATGATTTATTTGTCTTTTGGGAAGAAAAAAGAAAATTTACAAAAACTACCATCCGCATACCACTGCAAAGTATTTTTGTTTGTCTCCGAATAGTTTTTTTTTTTTAAATAGAGAAAAATACTAACAATCTCCATACACTGCCGGGGACATCCAATCCCATCCTAATTCGGCCATCCACCCCTTATAAAATACTAAACGAAAAATACTTCATCAAGAACAATATTTTTCAGTATTTTACTTTTAGTCTTTTGTGGTATTTTTTTCATTTCTGTTCCATCGTTCCACCAATAGCCTGGAGAATATTTTCACAACAATTCCGCCACGCATATCGACTATTTTTTGCCGGTCGATACCCTATTTCCACCAGTCCATAAGTGAGTCCGTAATTGGTTCTCTGATTTTTGTCCGAGATATCAGCGCGCCCATTCCATCCTAACAGCATCCTAGTTTGGTGTGTCCAGGGATAGTTCTAACAAACTATCCCCTGTTCCATCACCGAAAATACCAAAAATCACTGTACGGGCGCCCACACCTAAAAAGGTAAAGACGCCACCTCCCAAAAAGACTCCGTCTCCAATCGAAAGAACCACGTGAGCTAGCACAAAAATGGATCGACTTTCCGAATTGGAATCGCGAATAAATATTCCCCCGGCGGTCACTCCTACGTTGTCCATCCTCTCTCTCCTGCGTTATTCATAAGAAGCGCTTGCAAGTTCAGATGATGGGAAGTTTTCCGAAAGAGCGAGTGTCTTTTTCCCGGCCATTCACGTACACAGGGATGGACTACGCTGGCCCTTTCGACATCAAAAATTACACAGGCAGAGCTTGCCTAATTACAAAAGGGTATGGGTTGGTTTTCGTGTGTTTCTCTACAAAGGCCATCCATCTAGGGCCTACATCCGATCTGACGACCGAGAAATTTCTCGCCGCTTTCACTCGGTTCGTATCCAGAAGAGGTTGTCCCCGTCAAGTGCAGTCCGACAATGGGAAAACCTTTGTCGGCGCTGCCACTCTCCTTTCGCGAGATTTTCTCCAAGCCGTAAAAGAGTCTGTGACTGATGCGTATAGTCATCAGCAGCTCAACTGGCAATTCATTCCTCCATGGGCACCCCATATGGGAGGCCTGTGGGAAGCTGGTGTCAAAAGCTTCAAAACCTTGTTTTACAAGTCCACCGCTACTCGAAAGTACACGTTTGAAGAGCTTTCAACCTTCCTAGCGAAAATTAAAGCTTGTCTAAATTCCAGACCGCTATTTCCTATGTCTGAAGATCCTACTGACCTCTTAGCGTTGACACCGGGGCATTTTCTAGTCGGCGGACCTCTTCTGTCCATAGTGGAACCCGAGATGAAAGGGGAATCCAAGTCCATTGTGAATCGGTGGCAATACTTAAAGGCGTTCCATCAGCAATTCCAAGCTCGATGGACAGAGGAGTATCTCAAGGAGCTCCACAAGCGTAACAAGTGGCAGTCCCCGACCGCAAATCTCCGCGTTGGCGTCGTCAAAGAAGACAATCTGCCCTCGAATGAGTGGCGCCTTGGCAGAATCGACTCTGTCTTTCCGGGGGCTGACGGCAATGTCCGTGTCGTCAGCATTCTCACGGCACGCAGGGTTTTTAAGCGTCCCGTGACCAAGGTGGTTCTTCTGCCGGGAGAACACTCCAACCGTCTTCCTTAACCAACATCTTCCACATAATTCCCCAACCATCCTCGCCATCTAAGCAGTTCCAAATCATTGTTCGCGCGGGCAGAATCCGCCAACTCGCCAAGCGCTGGCCCCGGCAAGGCGCTCGGCATCCGCCGCTTCTCAGCAGCGCTTGCGCCGGCAAGATCCGCCAACTCGCAGAGCGCTTGCCTCTCCGCCGCGCTCAGCCTCCTCGACACCTGTTTCGTCACTTGCGTCCATCCTCCAAGGGTATGTGAATGTCCTGCCGTCGGCCATGGTTACTTTGGAAACCGGGCTAAAGACCTTCGACACGGCCGCCCTCATCGACCAATGTACGCCGACGAGCTGCATCGACGCATCAATGGCGTCCTCGTTCCGCTTGCCGACTACCACCGTCGGCGACGAGAGGATCTGCACGGCGGCGATTCGGTCGAAGCGCAACGACAGCTTCAAGCTAGAGGTGGTCCTAAAAGTGAAGCCGAACGTCCGCATCCGCACCCCCATCCGAGAGCTCTCTGACACCGTGGTCGGCAAATACGGGGACCTCCCGTTGGCCGAGGAGCGGTTCTACTTGCCGGCAACCTTCTCCGTAGTCCTGAGTGCGGATGTCTACGCCAAGGTCATCCGACCTGGCTTCCATTTGGTCGACGAGGGACTCCCAGTGGCCCAGAGGACGGCATTCGGATGGATCCTGTCCCGCGCATGCAGTCAAGCCTAGACGACAGGAGGGGGGGCGGAATGTTTACGCCGCTATCCCCTCTCTTAAATTGCCCGCTCTTCCCTCGTTGCGAATGCCTACTCGCCCGCACTGGATGCTCGGTATTCCAGGCTCTCCCGCTCTCCCACACTGGACGCTTGCGATTCCAGGCTCTCCCGCCTTTCCGCTCCCGGAATCTCTCCGCGCTCAACTAGGCTTAAGTTAGTTCTCATTGTTAACCGCATTGAAATACATCGCCTGGCCATTGCGCGCTATTCCCGAAATGTACATCCTGTTTTTCATTTCTCTCGCGCTTCGCGATCTTCGAGTGTTTCCACATCTCTTCCACAGCTTGCCACCCGGCTACGTGCAACAGTCGCAACGCCGACGAAGCTGCCTTCAATAGACGAACACTTGCGACGCCCCAGCTATTCAACTTGAAATGTTTTTAGTCTTCACCAGTGGTAAATGGTGTGCGGTGTTCATTAAATGGTTGTATAAATAGTACTTCAGTACTAACTTAGTTCTTAACATAATCAAAATATTACATTTATTTCATCGTGACCGATTGAGACTTCTTGGGACCAGAACTGTTGCGCCTGCATTTGCCATATTTGATTATTTCTTCTCATAGTTTAAAACAGCTAATCAGAGAGTAAATGATCGGCCATGGCAAACTAGACATAATTTCTGGAGAGATTCCTTAATTTTGTACGGAGATGTAAAAATGGTAATTACTCTTATTATTATAATAATTATTTTATTTATTATGAATAATAAAATCAGTCGATTTAGCGTCGATTGTGAACGGTTGTGTTTACCATTGTGGGATTGGTTTTCCTTTTTAAATTAGAAAGTCCCACTATTAGTGTTTTATTACAATAAGATGATAGTTTTGTTGAAATGAAATTAGTGATAAGTAATTCTGATATTAGTTTTAGGTATTTAAATGAACTTAAATCGGTTTAAACTGCGTTTTTTGATAATTTGATCGCGTCGTCGTTAACTTTCCTATTTCGCACGTCTTTCTACTTAGTCTCTCTCGTTGTAAATAAGATTAACTTAGTTTTTTTTAAAGTTTGATCGCGTCGTTCTTTCTTCGTTAATTCGCTCGTCTTTCTCAATCGCTTCTCTCGTTCTTAATGATCGTTGAATACTGCTTTTCTCCTGTTGATGGGTTGGTCTGAACGGAGCTGCCAGACCTATTCCCGAAACTCGGCCATCCTTCTAAATATTCGTCCCGAATGTATCGTCGTCGTCGTCAGAGGATATTTGCGTCCATGGCTTCATATACTCGGCGCAAGAGGTAGTGCATCTTGGTCCGTCAGAAAATAGAGATTCTTTTACCACATCGTAAGTGTCCTTAGGCTTGACTTTGGTTACGCGGTAGGGACCCAAATACTTAGGCTTCAACATAAGCCCACCACCAAACTGAGTGCGTTTTATAGCGACAATATCGCCGACTTTGTATGTTGCTGCTGGTCTACGTCTGAGATTATACGAGTGCTTGTTCTTATTTTGCATGACAAGAAACTGTTGCTTGGCAGCTTTGCGGATCTCGTCTCGATTGTCCTGAAACATTTGGATTAGCTCATGCTCGATCATTTTCTTCAGCTTGATGTCAGTTTTAGTGCACATCTTGATGCCTACAAGTAGCTCGAATGTAGTTGTATGTGTACTCCTGCAGTACGTCGAATTGATTGTTTGCTGAACCTGGTTCACAAACTTGTACTTGGAGAGCCCGGATACAATTGTGGCGATGAGGCGTTCAACTTGCCCGTTTGCTCTTGGAACTCCTGTAGTAACAGCATGAAGTTCAATACCCTCGTTCTCACAATACTTTTTGAACTCGTCTGAAGTGAACGCTGTGCCTCGATCGGTTATTATTTGTACATTACCAGTCTGGTAATGACGTCCTTGGTTGATGTAGATTTTGTGGGATACAACCAACAAAATTTAGTAAACCCATCGATGACAGCAAGAATGTGCTTGTATGCCTTGTGAGTCGATTCGAGAGGTCCCAAAAAATCAATGTGAAATGTTTGAAGCGGCTCCGCTTCCTTCGGCAATGGGTGTAACTCTCCTTCCTTTTTCCCAAGTTTGCCAAGTGTGATTTGCCGTTGAATCTTGTCTTCAAGTTTTGGAATGTAATATTCCTTTCCGATTATCTCTAACTCGTAACTGAAAAACTTTCTTTCTGCGTCTGTCTTTTTCTTACTCATGTAGTAAACTGGATGTATCTAGTTGTCATTGGGCGACTTTTGAAGCAAAACTGATCCGAAACCATCAATCGATGCATCAGTATGTAGCTCTGTTTCGTGCTGAGAATGAAAAGTCTTGAGAACTGGCTAATCAGAGTCTTCAGCGTGTTAAAAGCATCTATCTCCCTGTCAGAGAAAACAAACTTGGCGTCGTGCTTCATAATGTCGGTCAAAGGTTTGGCGATAATGGAAAAGTATAGGATAAATTTCCAAAAGTATCCAACCAGACCCAGGAAGCTTTGTAGTTGCTTACAAATCTTTTGGTTTTCAATGCTATGGCCTAGGAACTCGATTTTCATTTTGAGGAATCAGCATTTCTTTAGTTTGATCACCAAACCGTAGTCTTCACAGTGCTTGATGATTGTCTTGAGATTGGCTACTGCTTCGCCTTCGTCTGTAGCTGGGACAATGATATCATCGTCATAGGGAATCGCGATACCAGATCGGGTCAAGTCTCGGAAAATGGCGTTAACGTGTTTTTGAAATACACCTGGAGAATTCGTTAGGCCAAAAGGGACTTTTAGGAACTGGTACTGGCCATTGTGAGTTACAAAGGACGTAAACTTGCGGCTTTCTTCGTCGACGTTAACGTGGAAAAATCCGTTTTTAAGGTCCAGCGTGCTGAATACGTGAGTATCTTACAGACGGTCCAATTGGTTTTCGATCAAGGGAAGGGGAAACATATCTCGTACTATTACCTTGTTAATCCTGTTGTAGTCAATGCAGAGTCGAGTTGTATTGTCGCGCTTCTTGACCAGGACGACCGGACTGCTGTACGCGGACTCAGAGTGCTCGATGATTCCGTCCTTGAGTCACTGCTCGATTTGATCGTCGATAATACACCGCTCGGAGAATGCGAATCTACGCGGACGCGAGTGTACCGGAGTATCGTCCTTTAAAACAATACGCATCGCAACGTTTGTTGTTTTTTTACTCGTCGGCTTATAGTTCTTGATCAGTTCGTAAACTTCGCGTTTTGCTTGAGTTGTTGCACTCTCGTCAATGTTTATGTTCAAATTTTCGGCACTTTCGACGGTAATTTTCATTAGCGAACTTAATTCACATTCGGAGTCGTGGTTTTCTCGACTTTGTATTTTAATTCCGTCACGATTTATTAGAATTTCGGCGTTGTTGCAAAATTCTGCGCCTAACACAACTTGTACGTCCAAAAAGTCAGAAGAAACAACTAGAAGAAACAACCGAAACCATTCGGTTTCGACAAGAAAAATGTTCACAGCACTCAATTTAGGCTTATTCAAGCTTACGTACGTTGTTTCACTTATTATTTTGTATTTGCTGCCTGTGTCAATAAGAGCTGTGTTCTTGTTGTTTTTCATAAAAATTTCTTTACACATCGATAGTTTATCATCCGCGCGTATTTTTCGGAGTTTCAACCGTTTCAATTTTGCCTGTGGGGCAGTCTTTAGAAATGTGTCCGAAATTATTGCAATTAAAGCACTTTCGACCGTTGCTTCGATTAGGGCACTGTTTTGATGTATGGCCACTTGCACCACAGTTGTAGCAATTCACCTTTCTTTGCACGGATACGTCTTTATGTCCTGCACCGTCTTTGCCAATCGCGTATTTCGACTTGTCTTTTTAATTTTTATGCTTTCCGGATTTTTCACGAAAATCGATTTATTGACACTCAAATCATTGATGCCATCAATCACGTATTGCATAAGTGCACTGTTGTCTACACAGCCACGAGAAGCCATTTCTTTCATTTTCAGAAGATATTCTTGAACACTTTCATTGTTTTTGATCTTTTTTCGGATAGCAACTTATATAAACGAGCACCATTCACTTCGGCTTTGAACTCTTTGATCAATGCGCTTTTCAACATTTGCCAACTTCTGATACCACGCTCACTCATAATGTACATTTTAGCGAGACCTTTAAGAGAACGTTTCGCGAAAATGAATTTTTTCAGGTCATCCAATACATAATGGAAGCCATGTCCTCGAAATCGGAAACCCAAACCTGAACTGCAGCGTATCATCTCCACTGATGTTACGAGCGCCGGTTATGCTGGGAAGCGAGGCAAAAAGGGGGCTGCAGAAAACACAGTCTCTAAAGTTGCGAAAGAAGAAAGAAAGACCAAATTTGCACAAGGCAATATAATGCACCAATTGGGCAATTCAATGGAAAAATATAGCGGTCAGTAAAGCAACGAAAGACTGAAATGAACCCGAAAGCTGACGCTAGCTAAATCCAAAGCGGGCCAGTTAGCTAGAGCAAGGGGAAATGGGTACCTAGATGGGAACACTTAGGTACGAAAATAAGAACCCGGAAGCAAAAAAGAAAAGCTCAGCTATTGTATAAAAGAACTAAAACTCCACGGAGAAGTCAGTCAGATTCTCAGATACGGCCGGTAATAATACCAATCGAGCGCAAAGAACAAAAAAAGTTTCAAAAGCGGAAGGCAACACTGCCAACGTTATAAACAATGTCGAAGTGGTAGACCACAAGGACGAAATCGTGAACTCAGAATGTATAAAAGATCCGTACAACGCCGACGGGATTACGGACACGAGTTAGAGAGGATCGTGACCGCTGCCTCTAACTGGCCCGAGCGAAACCGGGATTAAATTCGAAACAACAAAGTGTATCAAATCAAATAAACAATCAACAAAAACCAAAACAAACAAAAAGAAAAAAAAAAACAGCAACGCTAACAATAAAAATGAATGAAACCAAATAATTATCAGTAACAGCACTGAAAACTAAAAAAAACTAAATCAGCCACCACAACAACAAACTGCATGTGTAATAAGACGCTAGTTTTTTTTCATTATTTGTATGTTCAGTGTTTTATGAGAAAAGAAAATTAATAGTTTAGCGAAAAACGCAATGTTCAAAATATATATTACCCAAAAATATTATTGTTAAGTGCACTAATACACCTACATATACATATATATATATATATATGCCCAATTTAATAATTATTTGAAACCCAAAGCATCCGGCGCGTCGAGATCTCATCGCCAGGATATCAATAAGTAAGTTTCTATATTTGTTTTCCTCTAAATCTATATATATATATGTACGACTTCACCATGATCACAACACAGGCGATGTTAACTACTCTTACAAGAGAACCTCATTTCGCTATTAAAGTAAAATATTTGCTATCCAAAGTCAATCTACCGATATCTGTAACAGAACTAGAGAATTTATACCTTGAGACCTTCTGTCTAGATTTCTCTCCATTAATTCATTGCAACAAGCAAGAAAAAGCTATTATAGTAGCCGCGGTACCCAATGTACGAGTATATTCAGAAATCAATTCCAACAGTTTGCTAGGTGATGTCACCATTTTTATGATCAATAAAAATAATTAATCTGTTCTAAGTACACACAATAAAACAAAAACAAAACCAAAAAGAGACACTACATAAACACCATAATTTGATAGGAACACAACATTTATAATTTATACATATCTTTTATATAATCTTTATATTGATACTTTTAGTATTAGTCTTCATAAACATTTCTATATTTCATTTACTCTCTTTTATATTTTTATCATCAACACACTTACACCTATTATATATTTTTGTCAACCTTCATGCACACATACACAAAACCTTTTTACAATAAATTTATAATGTGAATCGAACCTCATAATGTCTTGGTAGAAACCCATTAAAGGGGGGGAGCTGGTAAACATGGAAGAAGGGGTCAAGAACAATGACATAACTTTTGACTGACGACCGCGACATTAGGGGATCGTATTGCGCGGCCCGCGACGATCCATTTGGCACACAAATGTGTGAAGGGCAGGGAATGTGGCCGAAACACAGCCCGATCGTGTTACGATCAAGCTACAGCTGAGCTTATGGGGCAGTGCAGACAGAAGACCAACGGACTTTACGAATTCTATCCAGCGTGCCTGCTCAGGACGCAACTTCCTCGGCCCAAGCCTTTCTCAGGACTGGGGCACTAATATGCCAACGTAACACTGAATGGTCGAATAGAATCTTCTACATCGCGGAAGTTTACGGAAAACCGCGGCGAATTCACGTCGAAACTTTGTACCGAAGCGTTATTCTTTATTCGTTATTCTTGGACGTCACTGTGCCAGCCTTTGCGTTTTTGTTTCTCCTCTTTGCCTGCTTTTCTGCGTTGCTGCGCACAGAACGAAACTCGTCGTCTTCATCGTTCGAACTTTTCTCGTCGTTGTCTTCGTTATTCTCCTCTTGTTCGTCTATTTCATCGTCTTCGGAATCCTCTTCATCAGCGTCTTCCAGTCGTTTTCCTACACGCAAATTTCGGAAAATGTGCAGCATAAGATAATTTTTGTCGTGTTACAAGCCCAAAATGTTGCAAATTATGGCGAGGTCGTTGTTTGACAAATTTTGTGCGACGTAAGACACTTTCTGGTTGAAGAGCTCATCAGTTTCCACAAAATCAAAGCCTTCGAAACCACGTAGTTGTTTTCGATTATGCCGATCACCGTCATATTCGAACACAAATTTGTGCAAAAGGTCCACATTCTTCTTTTTTTCAGTTTTCAACGCCTGTAAAACCGAATCAAAATCAGCAAGGGTCGTCATGGTTGCAGAAACACTTTTTACTCGCTGTTCTTCCTTCTACTCGTATTCGTCGTTCACACTCACAGTCTGTAAGTTAGTTCTCTCTGTACTTTACTTGGAAATACAATGCCCGGCCGGTCCGCGCCATTACCCGAAAAAGTCCAGTGTTCTTCTTTTTATTACCGCGATCGTCAAGTGTTTTCTCTCCATCTTCCCCACAGCTTGCCACCGGCTTTTGCAACAGCCGCAACGCCTACGAAAGCTGCCTTCTATTTAGAGGAACATAACCACGACGCCCCCCACGTACATATATATTTATATATACATATACAAATCTGGAGGTTATAAAGGGAAAGCATTTCAAAAAGTTTTTAGTTTTCGTCTACTCGTTCACGCAAGTCAATTTCGGATCGTTTATTCGTTCATTTAATAAAAAAAAAAATGTCGTTCATGATAATATTTTTTTTAATTTCACTAATGAATCCGCTTGTGAAAATGTTACCGGTGCCCAGTGAAATGACGATTATTGAAAATTGATTATTGAAGGAAGAAGATTCAAGTACCCCAACATCTACAACAACAACTACATCTGCAACTACAACTACATCTGCAACTACAACAACATCTGCAACAACAACAACAAACCCGCCCAATCTTTTTGATATTATTACTAAAGATACAAATGTTGAGAAAATAGAAAATAAAAGCATAGGAGCTGAAAAATCGCAAAAAATTGGTATTTGTATCAATGATAGTGAGTCAGAATTTCAAAACGTAAGTCGAGCACCTAAAATAAGTAATACATCTCAAGAAATAGTGATTGGTATCAATGATGGTGAGGCAGAATTCGAAAGTGTAGGACGAGTGCCAATAAAAAGAAATACGACACATAAATTAAAAAGCACTACAAACATGCATAACTCTGAAATAAAAAATCATCAATATTTTTCTTAAATTTTTCTATTTCAATGTCTTGATTATTATTTCGACTAGGGCAATTCTCTATTTCTTTTATTCTTTGCTCGTAAACATAAATATTTGCATTTATTTCATCAAGTTTATTTTCTAATTTGTTTTCTTCTATTTTATAATGTCCATATTGTAATGTATTAATTTTATTGTTATGTATAACGAGCTTTGTATCTTTGTGACTGAGAACAACTTTTTTACATTTAACTGTTGATAAGAGATGATTTTTAGATCTAATCATTGACATAGATCCTACGACTTCCTCTTCCGAAAACAAACATTTTTTTAAAACTATTAAAAGTTAATTGATCAATGGCACTTCTTTTAACTCCCTTTGATATTTTCACTGTTTTTTCAGAGATGTCATTAATATTAGATGACTTAAAGGCATACATTTTTGATCTTAAACCAACAAATTCAGTCATCGGTCTTCCATTGAGTTCATCTGTAAAAAATCCCAACCTCTTTTTATTAGCTTTAGGGAAATTATAGAGATTTAATAATTCATCAGAATAATCTGATGTATCAATATCATTCTGGATATCTTTATAATAATCTTCAGTATTAACTGTGTATATAAAAGAATCTGTATCCATATAATTTAATTGCACATTTTCATTGTATTTGGGTTTTATATAATTACTAGCTATACCCGGAGCGACTTCGTTCGCTTAAAATTAGTTTGGAGTACGGTTGTCAGGACTTTGTGTTTTCTTATTAGCGCGTTTTTTTAAAACCTTTGTGTAAAACCCTTTTTAGAAGATCCTTCAGGAGCGAGAATCAGAAGGCTACTGGCAGAGCTATATAATAAATGAATTTGATCTATGTAAAAGTATTGAATTTGTATACATTCTATCAGTTACAATACTATCAATGCAATTTTAATTTGCGTACAAATGTACACTTGTTTGTAAATTGTTTCAAATTTGTTGTTTTGAATGAAACGAAAACATTTGTACACACACGAAAAGATTGGCATCTCATACAAAAATAGCGAAGTAACTTATTATTTTCCGATTCCACATTTGATTGATAATTATTAATTTTAAGCTCGACAAATTTTGCATTGGCTGAAAGGAAATTAATGATTTTATTTGTATTTAAGCACATTATCTACTTTCAAGTAGAAACATGCACACAAATTGTGTGTATGCATGTATTGTACATGTATTGTAAATATAAGCAAATTAAAACATATCCAAATATACAAATGTACATACGTATTTGGTTAAAAGTTCGAATCTTAAGATTAATAATTAACTTGGAAACATTTTGTCTTTGCTTACAGAATTTGTAGTAATTTTTTATTTTCTTCCTTGGTGGAAATAAAATAAGGCTCTTACTTCTGCTACAAAATGAAAAATATTTTTTTAAAAATAAAACCTAAGCATTTGATCCACAGGACTGACTATTGATCGAAAATCATATTGATCGGAACAGCAGCTTAAGTTTTTAAAATCCAAAACGAATTTGAACTTAAATTGCCCCTTTCCCCTCCCTATCACACACAGCACTACCCCACGCCCTCGTCAGTTTTCTTGGTTGTTGCTCTCTCGGCCGTCGCTCTCTTGGCATCCGCTCTCTGGGTTTCGCTCTCTCGGCAGGCTCCCACAAAATGCAACGCAATAACTTAGAAAATCTAAATAAATTCGTTAAAAATACTTAAAAAATGTTAAAAACTTGAAAAATAAAACTTAAGCATTTGGGCCATAGAATAACTAATGATCCAAAAATCATCTTGATCGGAGCAGCGGTTTAGATTTTTAAAATCGAAAAGTTAATTTTAAATGTAGCCCCCAAATTATGGGGGATATCGAAATTTCTTTTAGATTTCTAATTAGGCCTTTTCAAGACCTAAAATTCTGCAAAATCAAAATTTCGAAATTCCAACCACTTTAGAAGTTAAGCTTAAGTACATCTAATTCTTTTTGCTCTAAATATGGATGTTGGAGCTGTTTGGGGCCACTGGGGGGACATGTCGGATCTTAGTGGGCGCCTACTCCCCCAATGAAATACTGTGCAAAAATTTGGCTGCTGTAGCTCTTAAGGTTTGGGCTGTGGTCGTATCCCCTTAAAAATCGGTCTTTCATTTTATAATCTTTAGAGATAATCTTTAGAGATGAATGTGATCTATGTAAAAGTATTGAATTTTTATACTTTCTATCAGTTACAATACTATCAATGCAATTTTAATTTGCGTACAAATGTACACTTGTTTGTAAATTGTTTCAAATTTGTTGTTTTGAATGAAACGAAAACATTTGTACACACACGAAAAGATTGGCATCTCATACAAAAATAGCGAAGTAACTTATTATTTTCCGATTCCACATTTGATTGATAATTATTAATTTTAAGCTCGACAAATTTTGCATTGGCTGAAAGGAAATTAATGATTTTATTTGTATTTAAGCACATTATCTACTTTCAAGTAGAAACATACACACAAATTGTGTGTATGCATGTATTGTACATGTATTGTAAATATAAGCAAATCAAAACATATCCAAATATACAAATGTACATACGTATTTGGTTAAAAGTTCGAATCTTAAGATTAATAATCAACTTGGAAACATTTTGTCTTTGCTTACAGAATTTGTAGTAATTTTTTATTTTCTTCCTTGGTGGAAATAAAATAAGGCTCTTACTTCTGCTACAAAATGAAAAATATTTTTTTAAAAATAAAACCTAAGCATTTGATCCACAGGACTGACTATTGATCGAAAATCATATTGATCGGAACAGCAGCTTAAGTTTTTAAAATCCAAAACGAATTTGAACTTAAATTGCCCCTTTCCCCTCCCTATCACACACAGCACTACCCCACGCCCTCGTCAGTTTTCTTGGTTGTTGCTCTCTCGGCCGTCGCTCTCTTGGCATCCGCTCTCTGGGTTTCGCTCTCTCGGCAGGCTCCCACAAAATGCAACGCAATAACTTAGAAAATCTAAATAAATTCGTTAAAAATACTTAAAAAAATGTTAAAAACTTGAAAAATAAAACTTAAGCATTTGGGCCATAGAATAACTAATGATCCAAAAATCATCTTGATCGGAGCAGCGGTTTAGATTTTTAAAATCGAAAAGTTAATTTTAAATGTAGCCCCCCAATTATGGGGGATATCGAAATTTCTTTTAGATTTCTAATTAGGCCTTTTCAAGACCTAAAATTCTGCAAAATCAAAATTTCGAAATTCCAACCACTTTAGAAGTTAAGCTTAAGTACATATAATTCTTTTTTGCTCTAAATATGGATGTTGGAGCTGTTTGGGGCCACTGGGGGGACATGTCGGATCTTAGTGGGCGCCTACGCCCCCAATGGAATACTGTGCAATAATTTGGCTGCTGTAGCTCTTAAGGTTTGGGCTGTGGTCGTATCCCCTTAAAAATCGGTCTTTCATTTTATAATCTTTAGAGATAATGAAAATCATACATTTTCCATTTTGATAAATCTAATACAGCGAAACCTAAATATAAAGGTTTATTGTATAACACATTTAACCTTTTCATTTGAAAAGCAAAGAAGTTTTCTGAAAACTGTTTTACGCTATGGAAGTTGGAGTTTGAAATAAGAGATCTAGCACAATGTCTTTTAGGACCAGAAGAGTGTAATGGTGAAGCACTTTCCCATTCTGTAATTAACTTTACATCCACTCGTTTATCAACATTTTCCATGGTTTTTCCATAGACAGCATTATTTAAAAGTTAAAAAAATCTTTTTCAAATGCATTTTTTGCATTAGTTCTATGGAATGTATTCAAGTCAATATATGCTTTTAACCAAGGCTTCTGAAAGAAACGAAGACCTCTATGGATGTGTGTTAGAATTCAACCATTTTCTATACACTGTTGAAGATTTTTATAATGAATAATATTGGGTTGGCAAAGAAAGTCATGTCGTTTTTTATACCCTTGCAGAGGGTATTATAATTTCACTCAGATATTGTAACGCAGTGAAGGAGACGTTTCCGACCACATAAAGTATATATATTCTTGATCAGCACCAATAGCCGAGTCCATCTAGCCATGTCCGTCTGTCCGTCTGTCCGTCTGTCCGTTTCTATGCGAACTAGTCTCTCAGTTTTAAAGCTATCGCAATGAAACTTTCCCAAAAGTCTTCTTTCTATTGCAGGTATTACATATGTCGGAGCGAGCCGGATCGGACCACTATATCTTAAGGCTCCCATACGAATAATCAAACAAATATAAGAAAATTCATTGTAACTTTGCAGGAAGTAGGCGTTTTGATTTCTGACAACTTAAAAAGGTATTTCTTTTATCTGCAAGGGTATATAAGCTTCGGCTGGCCGAAGCTATCTTTCTTTCTTGTTTTTCAATATTTTCAAAGATGATTTATTTATATCAGGACTTATAATTAATCGATTATGTATTGGCTGTTTTGTTCGACCACTAATGACCATCTCTCGGGCAGCTGCATAATTCCGCGCCCGAAAAACTTTTGGTCTTTTCCAGCAAAGAATCGAGACAAGTGGTTTTCGACAGCCTCATCTGAATCAAAGTTTTTACCATTCAAAGAGTTTTGAAGAGAGCGAAACAAATGGTAATCTGAAGGTGCTAAGTCCGGACTATAAGGTGGATGTGGTAGCACTTCCCAATTCAGCTCCGTTAATTTTTGCCGAGTGACCAAAGATGTGTGGGGCCTAATGTTGTCATGGTAAAAGACTATATACCCTTGCGATTAGCTAGTGCCGGCTCCTTTTCTTTAATTTTTTCCGCCAAATTGGATAGCTGGCGACAGTACACATCTGAATTGATGGTTTCATTCCGTCCCAGCAGCTCAAAGTGCACTACACCCTTCCAATTCCACCAAACAGACAGCATAACTTTCCTCTGATGGATATCGGCCTTTGATGTGGCTTGGGCTGGCTCATCTTTCTTGCTCCATGATCTTTTTCGTTGGACATTATTGTAAACAACCCACTTTTCGTCGCCAGTAATGATCCGCTTCAAAAAAGGATCGTTTTTAATCCGTTGCAGCAGAGAAAGGCAGATATTGATAAGCTTAGTTAGGTGAATTTCCTTTAAGTTATGGGGAACCCAAACATCGAGCTTGTTTACGTAGCCAAATGGTTTTCAACCGTTGTATGCGACACACTGAGCTTCTCTGACATCTCCCGCGTTGAATAACGCCGGTTTTCATCCAGCAAAGCCTGAATTTGTTCGTCTTTAACTTCAAAGTCTCCAAGCCTGAATTTGACAAACCAGCGCTGACATTGGCGATCACTCATGGCATCTTTACCATACACTTCGCACATTTTTTCGTGAGCTTCGACCGCTTTTTTTCCTTTTCGGAAATAAAAAAGCAAAATAAGCCGAAAATGCTCACTTTGATCCTCCATGTTTAATTTGCTATAGCTTCCACAAATGTTATCGAATAATTACCAAAATTTCATCGATAGTACCTAAGACAATATGCTTTAAGACGTGTGACCCTGGTGCTCGATTAGTCGTAAATAAATTAGACTAAAAACGATTACTAAAAAAACGACATGACTTTCTTGCCCACCCAATAAATTTTTCTTTATCCCTTAAATCAGCAATTCATTTTTTAATTTTATCTGTCTTTGTTGGGAATTGATTATTGCAAAAAAATGGAAGATCATTTAGGGTATTCAAATGCGTTGTAAACGTTTAAAAAGTGTAAAAGTGTAAGCAGTTCCAACAACAATTTCCATACAAAATAGTTAGCAATGCCTACAACACCCCAGCCAATGCAATGTATACAAATCTGTTGTACTTGTGTAGAAATAATGGTTTAAAATAGAGGTTTTAAATACTAAAAAAATACTAAAAAGTCGGGTTTGAGTCTATGGTGAGTCAACCTAAAAGCCGATTGACGCTTAAGAATTCACGTGTGGATTTTGTTGCTATACTTTTGGCGACCAATGTTTTTTTCTTGGTAAATGCTATAGTTAAGCGATGCATATATAACATCCATATGCCAAAGAATTCGCGGTTTTATTTTCGGTTATTTTGATATTTAATTGAGGACATGCTTATATAAGACGGTAAGGAAACGACATTCTTGACCAATAAGTTGGCCACCCAATAATTTGAAAAACTCGCGGTTTAAGCAAATTTTTGGTGAAACCAAATAAGAATGACTATAATAAAAGTAATCAACTTTAATGTCCGTCCTCAGCCATTTAACGCCTTAGAAATCGCGGACTTCTCATATAAAGTAAAAAGTGGGCCATTTTTTTGTTCATTTGTCAATTTTATTTTAGGCAAAGCCTCCCTTGCATTTCTTTCTTCCTCAAAAATCATCAAGCAATACCAAAAATAGGAAGTTAGCCTTTTATTGTACGTCAATATCTTGCAACGATTTTGGAAAAAAGGTCGTTCACAATTTTTGTCTGGCAAACTTACAAATTTTACACTTTTGCAACGCAATTGAATACCCTAAATATCTCAACGTTTGAAAACTAATAAATAGTTTGCAGGTCGGGTTTTTGGATTTTAAAATTAAAAGCAATTTTAAGGAAAATTTCGACTGTAAAATTCGGCTTAATGGGATTTCTGTAAGTCTACCGATATTTTTAAATTTAACGTTTACCTAAAAAAAGGCGCAAAAGAAAAGATTTGCGATATAATCGATTTTTTAACCGCGCATTTTAAATGTGTTATGACTGTGGTATTTTAATTTTCCCCTTGCGCGGTCACACTTAAAGTGCGACAGCAGGACATACTTACATAGATGTACGATTTTATATTAGTTTAGATAAGGAAAGCAGGTGGAAGGGGATGCCGTGAATCAAATTGTTTAAACACGTATAAGGCACGTGTAAGGAAGGGTAAGAGAATCAATTGATTTGAATATTTCGGTCTTTTTATACCCGTTACTCGTAGAGTAAAAGGGTATATTGTATTCGTGCAAAAGTATGTAACAGGGAGAAGGAAGCGTTTCCGACCCCATAAAGTATATATATTCTTGATCAGGATCACTAGCCGAGTCGATCTAGCCATGTCCGTCTGTCCGTCTGTCTGTCTGTCTGTCTGTCTGTCCGTATGAACGCTGAGATCTCGGAAACTATAAAAGCTAGAAGACTGGTATTTGGCATGAAGATTCTTGGAGTTCCTACGCAGCGCAAGTTTGTTTCAAAAGGGTGCCACGCCCCCTCTAACGCCCAAAATCGCTTATATACGATTTTAAAAATTTCAATATTTCGGAAAAGTAAAAATGCAGTTTTATTGTGTTTATCAATACCTATCGAAATGTAGAAGAAATTTCAAATCGGACCATTCGTTAAAAAGTTATGCGTGTTCAAAGTTTCTATCTCCATCTCCCTCGCACTCCCTTTACCTGAGTAACGGGTATCTGATTGTCGGGGCACCCGACTATAGCGTTCTCTCTTGTTTTTAATATAGTCGGCAAGCGGAACGAGGACGCCATTGATGCGTCGATGCAGCTCGTCGGCGTACACGGGTCGATGAGGGCGGCCGTGTCGAAGGTCTTTAGCCCGGTTTCCAAAGTAACCATGGCCGACGGCAGGACATTCACGCTGTACCCTTGGAGGATGGACGCAAGTGACGAAACCGGTGTCGAGGAGGCTGAGCGCGGCGGAGAGGCAAGCGCTATGCGGCCGCACGCCCTTATAAGCCCTTTCTCATCTAGAAAGGGGTTCAAGGAGAGGATGGAACTTGTCGCGGACACAGGACGCTTTTGACTCAAGCATGACCGAAAGCCGTTCAGCGGCGACAAGTTCTCGGGCTTCTAGACGGACTTCCGGAATCGGTGACTGTTTCCTACATCGCTGGACAAAACGGTGGACATACGCAAGGAAAGCTCTTTTTAACTTGGAAAAGCGATCATGGATGTCTTCTGTCGGAATGGACGCAACATGGGCCTTGACAGGACGCTTTTCCACTTCGGTCACCTGTAAGTCGGTGCTTTGGGCAGGCCACTGAGCTCGTGGCTTTTGCAACCAAGTTGGCCCATGCCACCAAAGGGAGTTGTCAACCAGTTCTTGTTGGGGCACTCCCCGACTGGCCAAGTCAGCTGGATTGTGTTCGGATTGAACATGCGACCGAGTTGCTGCCTCTGTGGACTGGGTGGACCGATTGGCAACGAACGTTGTCCACTGGCATGCTGGTTTGGCTAGCCATGCAAGCACAATCGTGGAATCGGTCAAACAATAGAGTTTTGAGGACAGCATTGGCATATGGGGGAGGATGGATTCAGCCATCTCGGACAACAATAGAGCTCCACACAGCTCTAGCCTGGGAAGCGACACAGTTTTGACTGGCGCCACGCGCAGCACCATACGCCTTTTGAGAGGCGTCACAGAATCCATGATGTTCTACTCGAAACTCTGGGCGGAAGGAAACCCATCTGGGAATTCGGACTAGATCTAGGACCGAGTAACTTTGGAGAAAATCACGCCACTTTTGGCACAGTTCAATTGGGAGTTCATCATCCCACCCTAGATCATGAAGGCAGATCTCCTGCATGAAAATCTTGGCACAGACCACGAGGGGAGCGAGCCAGCCTGCTGGATCAAACAGCTTGGCAATTTGGGAAAGAACGTGTCGTTTCGTGAGTGTAGCTTCGTTGGAAAGGTCTGGAGGGGCGAAGAAAAACTCATCGGATGTTGCTTTCCAACGGACTCCGAGACTTTTCGCCGTGCTTTCCGTATCTATCTCGAGGAAATCGGCGTTTAAAAGATGATTGGTCTCGATATGAGCCAGAACTTCTTTATGGTTGGCGGTCCACTTTCTTAATGGAAAACCATCCGAATCGAGGGCACTCTGCAACTCGCGAATGGTAAGGTGAGCCTCTTCTGCAGAGTCAGCTCCCGAAAGGACATCATCGACGTACATGCAACCACGAATAACTTTACTCGCCCTTGGATGGGTTAGTTGCACGTCGGTCGCCAGCTGTTGCAGGACCCGAATTGCCAGAAACGGTCCACAATAGACCCCAAACGTAACAGTTTTTAGCTCAAAGTCGCGAATGTATCCTTCTCTATTGCGGAATAAGATACGTTGGAACGCTGTCTGCTTCGGATCTACCCAGATTTGCCGGTACATTTTCTCGATATCCGCACTGTACACAAAACGGAAATATCGCCACTTCAGGATCTGGATGGGCCAGCATGAAGGATATCATTTAAGCTGACCCCATTGTCTGAAGGGCTGGAGGCATTAAATACCACTCGGAGTTTGGTGGTCGTACTCTCCGGTTTTAACACCGCGTGGTGTGGAAGGTAATAACATGCTGAATCGTGGGTAGGATGGACTTCTCTCATGTGGTTGAGGTCGAGATATTCTTGAATCACTGAGTCGTACTTGGATTTTAGCGTACTGTCCCTTTTTAGCCGCTGCTCGTTTCTTAAGAATTGAGCCAACGCCAGGGATCTGGAATGTCCTAGGGAGCATTTCATATTCTCAGGATCTCGATCCTCACAGATCACGTCGGATTCTCTTGCCACCTTTACTGGCAGATCCTCCACCTCCCAGAATTTGGTGAGGAGTTTATCGAGAGACGCTTCGTACGTGTGTGCGACATGCGTAGAAAAGGATGAAATTCGATCTTGCCTCGGAGCGGGTACTGGTCCTGTTAGAATCCAGCCGAAAATGGTCTCTTGACCGAGAAGAGAGCCACAGATTTTCGCTCGGGTGCCGCTTAGTAGAATGGAAGGATTTTTTTTTTATTTTTTTTTTTTTTGTATTCCTTTAATGGGCTATCTGACAAGTAATTAACATTAAATATACGTTGGCTAGGATTGGAAGCTCGGTCGCGCGGGACTGCCGCAAAGCATTGCTTCGCGCGACTTCAGCCGCCTACTCCATCTGCCCGTTCCTCCTTCTCTCCAGACGTCTTAACGTCTTCATGATGATGGCAGCGAATTCTGCCGTTGCGTCCCAAAAGTCCTGGCTGACCAGCATTGTTGGAACCAGTGTGTGGACTTCCACGCTGACTCCCGTTGCGTCTTGGAGTGTCTTTCGTTCGTGGTAGAACCTGTGACACTCGAATAGGACGTGCCGGGCGTCCTCCTTGACGCCGCTTCCACACTCTGGGCAGCCGTTTGCCGTGTCGTGCCCGTACTTTTTCAGGTACCCGCGGAAGCATCCGTGTCCGCTGAGTACTTGAGTCAGGTAGAAGTCTACCTCCCCGTGCTTTCGTCCTATCCAGGGTCTGATGTCCGGTATTAGCTCGTGGGTCCAGCGTCCTTTTATGGAGTTGTCCCACCTGCTCTGCCACCTTTCCATGCTCCTGGCTCTGGCTTCGGATTTTGCCTCGGACCTCGCTCCTTGCTCCACGAGCTCCCCTAGGCCACGGACCTCCTTCGCTTCTCGCACCAGCTCTGGTAGGGGCACTTGGCCGGCAATGACCAGTGCCGCGTCGTCCGAAACCGTCCTAAAGGCGCAGGCAACCCTCAGGGCGCATAGGCGATATGTGGATATGGCTCCGCTCATGTAGCTCTTAAGCTCTGTGGCGTCTGCCCACACTGCGGCTGCGTATAGCAGCTGGGACGTCACAACACTCGCAAGCAGCTTCCTTCTCCCTTGCTTGGGTCCTCTGGTGTTGAGGAGTATCCTGGACAGGGCTCTGGCAGTCGCGTTCGCCTTCTCGTGTGCGTACTCCAGGTGCTCCTTGAAGCAGAGCCTGGTGTCCAGAATGACCCCCAGGTATCTGATCGCCCGTTGAGAAGTGATCTCGTTTCCGCCGACCATTATCTTGGCTGTATCCACCTGTTTCCTGCTTGAGATCAGGACGGCTTCCGTCTTCTGCGCGGCCAAATCCAGACCTGCCACCGCTAGCCACGCCTCGACTGCGCGGATCGCTGTGTTAGCTGCCCTTTCTGCATTGCAAATCTCTTTTGCCACCACTACCAGCGCGACGTCGTCTGCGAAACCAACGATTGTGGTGTTGTCTGGTAGGGACAGGTTTAGCACTCCGTTGTACATGGTGTTCCACAGCAGAGGGCCCAGTACTGATCCTTGCGGGACTCCGGCGGTGATCTCGTGGGACCTGGTGCCTTCAGAGGTGTCCAGAAGGAGGACCCTGCTGTCGAAGTAGCTGCGAACTATGTTCAGCAGATATTCAGGAACATGGAACGCTTTCAGTGCCTCCAGCGTCCGCCCCCAGTCCGCCGAGTTGAAGGCGTTACGGATATCCAGCGTTACCACTAGGCAGTACTTCTTCGTGCCACCTTTCCACCTGGCGCCCTCAATGGCTTTCTCGGCAAGGCTTTTCACTTTTGTGATCGCGTCCAGGGTCGACCTCTTCTTCCTGAAGCCAAACTGGCTCTGGGACAGTCCGCCTGCGTGCTCAATTGCTGCCTCCAACCTGGTAACGATTACCTTCTCGAAGACCTTTCCTATCGTGTCCAATAGGCAAATCGGCCTGAAGGAGGAGGGATCCCCTGCTGGTTTGCGACCTACGTTGCTGCGACCTCGAATGTCGCTGCTAAGCACGTCCATGGTTTTTGTAAATTTATCGAGGGTTAGGCTTGGGGCCAGGTAGCAGCTGTATACCCAGACCCCGTCTATCAGCCCACGCACGAACCCTTTTGCAGCCCAGACTTCGCTGAGTAGGGTTGCTTCCAAGCCGCACAACCAGATAGCAGCTTTGCATGTGCGGTCTACGATCCACTCCCTGCTGGTTCCTGTCTTGTATGGCTCGCTTAGAATCGCCACCTCTGCCCCTACTTCGCGCACGGTCTGCGTCAGCAAGTCCTGCGCCGTCCTGCAGTGATTCAGGTTGAGTTGAATCAGTTGCATGACGCTTTTGAGGGGGCTGCACCACTGGTCCTCGACGGGCAATTCTTTGTTCCAGCCTGGTGACTCGTTTCCTTCCTACCAGCCGCCGCGCAGACGAAACACGCCGACTTGTTGGAGCACTGGGCAGCCTTGTGGCCCTGCTCTCCGCATTTGAAGCAGCATCCGCTTCGGTCAATCCTGCTTACGCATTTGCTAGCGATGTGCCCAGTCTCCAGACATTTGTAGCACCGCGGGAGGCCTCCCCGCTCTTTGACCCTGCAAATAGTCCAGCCGATTCGGACCACGCCCCCTTTGGTTACCACCTTCCCAAGGGTGAGTGGTAAACTGATTACAGCAATCTGGGACTCCGAGTATCCGGGGCGAATGCTCCGAACTTTGACCTTGCCCTCGTCGAAGTCGTATTGCTTTGCCAGAGCCGCGGCAATGTCCGACTTTTTGGTCAAGGCGTCCAGGTCTCGGATTTCGAGGACCACCACTTTTGACTCCTCGGACGATGATCGGACATCCGCCTCTCCCCCGAGCACCTGCGCGATGCTATCCTTCATGGACTCGGCGCTCGTGGTGCTTCCTTTGGCCACCTCCAGCAGCAGGTTTCCGTTGTTTGTACGGCGTACCTTGCTGACGCAGCTCCCCAGGCCTGAGAGCTTGTCGTCGTCCCTTCTGGTAACCATGGCCAGGATCTCGCTGTATGATTTCCCCTTCGCTCCAACGGTGGTCGCATCCGGACGAGTGCGCGTCGGCTTCTGTCTTGGCCTCGTGACGGTCCTCCAGGGATTTGCCGCTCTTTCCGGGCCCTCCCTGGGCGCTCCGTTGCTCGTCGACGGCGCCTCCAGCATTGGTTGCTGGGAGCGAAGCTGCTGCTGCTCTTGCTTTTTCCCCTTCTTCGCCTTCGCGAGCGGTGCTGGGTTCCTTCTAGCACGCGAGTCCCCGTTGACTGGTGCGGGCTTCGGCTCCGCGGGATCGGTTTGGGTACCGATGGCCTTGTTCCACACCTTCTGGGTTTGCTGCTCCTTGTCGGCTGTATTCTGCCCGTCCTCGTTGCCTTGCAGGCATTTCCGGCAGACAGCTACTCCCTCAGGCTCCTGCTCCTTCTCCCCGCTGGTCCCATTTAGTCCCTCTGAAATGGTCGTCTGGAGATCCTTCAGTTTCGCCAGTTTCGACTTCATGGCTACCGTTATGTGACGGACCTGTTTGTCATTCACATTGCTGAGGACTTCATCTAGGATCTTGCCCAGTTCCGTGATGATGTGTAGGCAGTTTGGCTCCTGGGCTGCCCTACACCTCTTCGGCGGCGTTTTCCGCTGCACGCTGCTTGGACTCGTGTCGTCCCACGACCTTTTCGGCGTTTGGGTATCCGTGTCCTTGTCCGGATGGGCTGCCACCCCCGCTAAAAGGATCGGGGATCTCAGGATCCTGCTACTTTTCCTGAAGGCCGGGGGGCCTACAGCCTCCTCGTCTCTGTTTCCTTGGCTTGGTGCTTTACCTGCCGTGGCGGCCAAGTCAGCCACCGCCACTTCAGGGGTTTTGGGAATGTTTTTTAGGGCCTCCAGAATCCTTGCCCTAGCCGCGGGTTCCCCCGCGGGTGGATTTCCACTTGTGTGGCTGCCACCTGGAGTAATGTTGTTTTGCGAAGACATTCCTTTTTTGGTTGCATTATGACCCATGCTGGGCTGCATTTTATACCTTCTGCCAGGTGTGATGACTGCCGGCCACTGTGGCACAGACGCAGACCACGTAGCCGCCCAGTGTGGGACAGACGCTACGTGGGTGTTTCGGTTCGAGGTCTCCAACGGTGGTCGCGGATTTCCCCCCGACTTCTCCGAAGGAGGCTATACCGCCTCTGCTCGGTCGCCAGAGCCCCGTTTTTTCGGTGTGCCGCGTTAGCCGAGGGGTTGGCAATTGGTCTGCTCCATGACCTTTAGCACCTAAACGTCCTCTACCGTGGGAGAATGTTGACACATGTCTAAGCCCGGACTCCTTGCCAGGGAGTTCGAGCAGCCGCCCTCAAATGTGTGGTACACTCGGTCGCCTGCCGACATGTGCAACCCGTAGCCGGTAGCAATTGTCCGTTAGCGACTACGCCCAGAAGTATGCAATATTATTGCTTCACCGGGCGTCGCACCAACACGACCTCTACCTTTGGGGTCACGATCCGTCAAGGCAGGGAGCTTTCGTAAGCTTGCCCTGCGATCAGCTGAGTCCGTTGGCGTTGTACAGCACTGCTTATGCCAGCTGGGCTTGGTGCGGCACAAAGCGTGGGAAGCTGGAGTGGAAGTGCAACAACAATATTTACCCGCCATCCGAAAGCACTCAAGAGAGTGTTTCTTGTTGCCTCTGGATTTCCGAGGAATCTCGGTATCGGCCTGGGTACCTACTGGAGTTCTCGGAGGGCTTGCCTTCATGCGCGGAGACAGGTTAGTCCCTGGGCGGCCCGCTGGAAACCACCCGCTGCCGTGGCGCTGCTTGTGGGCGCTGCTGGCAGACTTTTCCGGCGGAGCGCCGCTTTTCGCACCTTCACTCACTGCACTTACTTCACAACTCTCCAATGGAAGGATTAGAAGATCTATTTGTGCGCTCTCATAAAACTTTGGATCCGCTAGAGGAAGTTCGGGAAGATCTCCCAGGAAATGTTGCGGAAGCGGACATGAGGGAAGATTTCCGGCTATTTGCGGAAGCACGTAGGCAGTTGTGTTTAACTGCAAACTAGGCCGGGTCGGAGAACGAATCGTAAATTGGCATAGCTTTTTAGTCCCAGCGGAGACCGTTTGATTAAGCCCTGAGACCTGTGCTTGGATAACCTGGAACGGCAGCTTAATCAGGTTGAAAAGGCGCTCAGTAATGAAGGTCGCCTCAGATCCGGAGTCTATTAAGGCTCGCGCTTGGTAGTTGGAACCCTGATGGCATATATTAATCATGGCGGTGTCTAGGAGGACTGACCTAGAGCCCGCCGCAAAATAATTTTGAAGTGTTGGCTGCGTGCCACTGGCAGCCGAGGGACCGGGAGTATTCGGTCTGGATCTGGGCGTTGGCGTTGGATTTGCGCGCGCTGGGGATGGGCTGCCTCGGTGTAGGAGGGTGTGATGGCGCGGCACGTGAAGCAATTATGTGCGCTTTCGCAGTCGCGCAGCTGATGTGTCCGCGCAAAGCAGTTCAAACACAGCTGTTTCCGTTTAATATAGGCGATGCGTTGGTCGACCGTCATCTGGAGAAACTGAGCGCATGTGCGTATTGGATGGTTTTCTCTATTACAGAGATCGCACCCTCTAGGTTGTCGAGGTGTTACCCTTGTCTCATAAGAATTTATTCTCCGAGGCGCCGAGTTGGATGTGGATGCCCTGGGCTGAGTCTGACTAGAACCCGATGGTCGAACATCATCCATGGCTTCTAGTGTTCTGTGACGCTATGTTAGGAAAACGTTCAGCTCATGCCACGTAGGGATCTCAGCTTTGTTATGAAGGGACTGCTCCCATAGGGCCTCCAGCATTGGTTGCTGGGAGCGAAGCTGCTGCTGCTCTTGCTTTTTCCCCTTCTTCGCCTTCGCGAGCGGTGCTGGGTTCCTTCTAGCACGCGAGTCCCCGTTGACTGGTGCGGGCTTCGGCTCCGCGGGATCGGTTTGGGTACCGATGGCCTTGTTCCACACCTTCTGGGTTTGCTGCTCCTTGTCGGCTGTATTCTGCCCGTCCTCGTTGCCTTGCAGGCATTTCCGGCAGACAGCTACTCCCTCAGGCTCCTGCTCCTTCTCCCCGCTGGTCCCATTTAGTCCCTCTGAAATGGTCGTCTGGAGATCCTTCAGTTTCGCCAGTTTCGACTTCATGGCTACCGTTATGTGACGGACCTGTTTGTCATTCACATTGCTGAGGACTTCATCTAGGATCTTGCCCAGTTCCGTGATGATGTGTAGGCAGTTTGGCTCCTGGGCTGCCCTACACCTCTTCGGCGGCGTTTTCCGCTGCACGCTGCTTGGACTCGTGTCGTCCCACGACCTTTTCGGCGTTTGGGTATCCGTGTCCTTGTCCGGATGGGCTGCCACCCCCGCTAAAAGGATCGGGGATCTCAGGATCCTGCTACTTTTCCTGAAGGCCGGGGGGCCTACAGCCTCCTCGTCTCTGTTTCCTTGGCTTGGTGCTTTACCTGCCGTGGCGGCCAAGTCAGCCACCGCCACTTCAGGGGTTTTGGGAATGTTTTTTAGGGCCTCCAGAATCCTTGCCCTAGCCGCGGGTTCCCCCGCGGGTGGATTTCCACTTGTGTGGCTGCCACCTGGAGTAATGTTGTTTTGCGAAGACATTCCTTTTTTGGTTGCATTATGACCCATGCTGGGCTGCATTTTATACCTTCTGCCAGGTGTGATGACTGCCGGCCACTGTGGCACAGACGCAGACCACGTAGCCGCCCAGTGTGGGACAGACGCTACGTGGGTGTTTCGGTTCGAGGTCTCCAACGGTGGTCGCGGATTTCCCCCCGACTTCTCCGAAGGAGGCTATACCGCCTCTGCTCGGTCGCCAGAGCCCCGTTTTTTCGGTGTGCCGCGTTAGCCGAGGGGTTGGCAATTGGTCTGCTCCATGACCTTTAGCACCTAAACGTCCTCTACCGTGGGAGAATGTTGACACATGTCTAAGCCCGGACTCCTTGCCAGGGAGTTCGAGCAGCCGCCCTCAAATGTGTGGTACACTCGGTCGCCTGCCGACATGTGCAACCCGTAGCCGGTAGCAATTGTCCGTTAGCGACTACGCCCAGAAGTATGCAATATTATTGCTTCACCGGGCGTCGCACCAACACGACCTCTACCTTTGGGGTCACGATCCGTCAAGGCAGGGAGCTTTCGTAAGCTTGCCCTGCGATCAGCTGAGTCCGTTGGCGTTGTACAGCACTGCTTATGCCAGCTGGGCTTGGTGCGGCACAAAGCGTGGGAAGCTGGAGTGGAAGTGCAACAACAATATTTACCCGCCATCCGAAAGCACTCAAGAGAGTGTTTCTTGTTGCCTCTGGATTTCCGAGGAATCTCGGTATCGGCCTGGGTACCTACTGGAGTTCTCGGAGGGCTTGCCTTCATGCGCGGAGACAGGTTAGTCCCTGGGCGGCCCGCTGGAAACCACCCGCTGCCGTGGCGCTGCTTGTGGGCGCTGCTGGCAGACTTTTCCGGCGGAGCGCCGCTTTTCGCACCTTCACTCACTGCACTTACTTCACAACTCTCCAATGGAAGGATTAGAAGATCTATTTGTGCGCTCTCATAAAACTTTGGATCCGCTAGAGGAAGTTCGGGAAGATCTCCCAGGAAATGTTGCGGAAGCGGACATGAGGGAAGATTTCCGGCTATTTGCGGAAGCACGTAGGCAGTTGTGTTTAACTGCAAACTAGGCCGGGTCGGAGAACGAATCGTAAATTGGCATAGCTTTTTAGTCCCAGCGGAGACCGTTTGATTAAGCCCTGAGACCTGTGCTTGGATAACCTGGAACGGCAGCTTAATCAGGTTGAAAAGGCGCTCAGTAATGAAGGTCGCCTCAGATCCGGAGTCTATTAAGGCTCGCGCTTGGTAGTTGGAACCCTGATGGCATATATTAATCATGGCGGTGTCTAGGAGGACTGACCTAGAGCCCGCCGCAAAATAATTTTGAAGTGTTGGCTGCGTGCCACTGGCAGCCGAGGGACCGGGAGTATTCGGTCTGGATCTGGGCGTTGGCGTTGGATTTGCGCGCGCTGGGGATGGGCTGCCTCGGTGTAGGAGGGTGTGATGGCGCGGCACGTGAAGCAATTATGTGCGCTTTCGCAGTCGCGCAGCTGATGTGTCCGCGCAAAGCAGTTCAAACACAGCTGTTTCCGTTTAATATAGGCGATGCGTTGGTCGACCGTCATCTGGAGAAACTGAGCGCATGTGCGTATTGGATGGTTTTCTCTATTACAGAGATCGCACCCTCTAGGTTGTCGAGGTGTTACCCTTGTCTCATAAGAATTTATTCTCCGAGGCGCCGAGTTGGATGTGGATGCCCTGGGCTGAGTCTGACTAGAACCCGATGGTCGAACATCATCCATGGCTTCTAGTGTTCTGTGACGCTATGTTAGGAAAACGTTCAGCTCATGCCACGTAGGGATCTCAGCTTTGTTATGAAGGGACTGCTCCCATAGGGAAAGCGTAAGCTTTGGGAGTTTGGATGAACACATATACACCAAGAGGCAATCCCAAGTTTCGACCTTAATACCGGACATTTCTAACGCCGTAAGGCACCCCTGGATGGTACTTTGAAGTTCTTTCAAAGCTGACCCAGACTCCTGTGTGACGGACAGAACATTGAAGAGTATCTTCAATTGACTATTTACTAACAATCGCTTGTTTTCGAAACGCTCAGTGAGGTTATCCCACGCTGAGCGAAAGCCTTCGTTAGTAAGAGGTGAATTTGCAACTATATTGTGAGCGTCGCCCCTCGTCTTAGCATTAAGATGGAATAATTTCTCAATTGGAGTGAGTCTAGGATTGTTGATGTAAATTGCCGTGAATAGATACCTGAAGGTTGGCCAACGAAGATAATCGCCGGTAAAAACCTCGGTATCGCACGGCGGAAGGTGGCAGCCTGACGGAATGTATGTCTGAGGAGTATCTGGAGTGGAGGTAGCTTGCGGATTTTGCGGAGTCTGCGCTATTTGGTCAGCTATTTGGGCGCCGCACCTTTCGTACGCGCTGTAGCAGTAACCGTACTTACAAGGCACGCGGTACATGCATCGTACTCTTTTTTGATGCGGACCCATACCTCTTTAATTTCGTCTCGGCGAATATTGAGGACGGACAACGTAGGAGGGACCGCCGCGGGAATATTTATTTGCGATTCCAATTCGGAAAGTCGATCCGAGACTTCAATATATTGGTTTAAGGCGAGTTCGGCAGCCGTTGCAACCATTTTTTTGCTGGCTCGCGTGAATCTTTCGATGGGAGAAGGAGCTCTTTGGGGAATTGGCGTCTTTACCTTTGTAGGTGTGGGCGTCCTTAAAGTGACTTTTGGTATTTTCGGTGATGGAACAGGGGATAGTTTATTAGAACTTTCCCCGGACATACCAAACTAGGATGCTGTTAGGATTGAATGGACGCGCTGATATTTCGGACAAAATCAGGGAAACAATTACGAACCAACTTCTGGACTGGTGGAAATCGGGTGTCGACCGGCTAAAATAGTCGATATGCGAGGCTGAATTGTTGTGAAAATAATCCCCAGGCTTTTGGTGGAACGATGGAACAAGAATGGAAAAAAATACCAAAAATACGCCACGGCGGAAGGTGGCAGCCTGACGGAATGTATGTCTGAGGAGTATCTGGAGTGGAGGTAGCTTGCGGATTTTGCGGAGTCTGCGCTAAGTGATGAGGGTTTTTTTGTAAAATTAATTGTAATTTTTTAACTCTCAGTATTTATTTAAGTTTATTAGAATTGAGCTTGGTATTTATTTTTGATTTTTATTTTATTTATTTAGAATGGCTCGGAATAAAGAGCACTTGGAACGTTGGATAACACAAATGCCCAAAATGATCTCGTGCATAAAGCCCCTTTTGCGGGCTATGTACGAGAAATGCTGGAATGCGCGGGAATTTCGGGAATGTATGTTGAATAGGAAATAAAAAAAACACACTGAGACTCAAAAGTTATTTCACGTCGGCTTTGGGAATTTATTTAATGTATATATTTATGGATGGCCGACGGAAATACTTCGATGCTCGGGCTTGGGTGTATTTGTAGCAAAAAATATATGTGTAATATATGGATGTTATATATGGGCAATTCTCTAAGGATGTCAACCAAGCCAAAAAGCTTGAAACTTGATAAAAACATATTTCTATATGATTTTGCACTGATATTTGATTCTAGTTAGATGGATCCTCAACTAAACTAAGTAATTTGAGTATCCTTGGATAATTTTCCAGGACAATACCTATAATATGGACAAAAAAGTCATTTTTTGGTATTTTTTTGGTATTTTTTAAAGTTGCTCTTAAACGGTTTTTTTGACGTTAAGCTTACAGAAAAACCACCTAAGAAAAGATGGAAAAAACTGTCGCGTGCGACATGTAGCGTGTGACAGTCACTTCATTGCAAATAAAAAAATAACTACTAAAAATTTTTCAACCAAACCAAATACACTTTTAAGAAGAAAGAATGGGGGTCACTATGAAATTAACTGCATTAAAATATTCCTTCACGTTTCGCTACAATCGAAAGTAAAGCGGGAAGTCAAAAAAGTCACTTCTATTGGTGTCGCGTGCGAAAGTCTTGGTTTTTTTTATATATATTAAAAACGAAAAATGGCCCAAAGTCAGCTTTAGCACCTTTAATTTCAGCTTAGTGTCAAAAGAAAAGAAGTCCTGGAAGATGGTTTTTTTCACCTGCAAAGCGTACGAACGTCGCGTGCGACAGCAGAGAATTGCCCATATGTGTAATATATGGATGTAATATATGTGTAATATATGGATGTAATAATATATGTAATAAATAGGTAAATAGGTAATCAAGATGGCGGAACATTTTTATTTTAAATTTTGCCGGCGGGTATGTGTTGTGAATTTTCGATTTATTGTGGACTGTATTTGGATTTGGATATACAATAAAAAAAAAAATGAGTATCAGTATTTGTGGGCCTAAATTGGCGGAACACTTAATTTTTCGGTTCCCTTTTTGTGGGAAATAAATTTGAATTTAATTTTGGAATTTAATTTATTTTTCACTGTTCACTGACTTATCTTTCTCACTGTACGCTTGACTTTTTTATTTGCACACTTTTTATTTGGATTAATATTTTGTAATTTCTTCGATTTGATTTTGGATGTATTTTTACTGGATGTACGGCCAAATGTGAATATGAAACTTGTACATCAATATGCACAAGAAAGGGAATTGGACAATAGGCAATATGGCCGCACGTTAAAGGAGACGAAGAAATAAAAGACGGAATTGGAATAATTTACTAACTGCCGTTGTCGGATTAAATCGGACTTGGATTTGAGACAGATCGTACAGAAAGTCAAACGAATTATGTTTTCGGATGGCTGACTGTCGACCGGCAGTTAATAAAAATAAGAATTGGCACTTATCTGCTGGAGCAATTCGGCTCGAATGGATCAAAAAATGTACGTTGGGGGCGTCGTGGTTATGTTCCTCTAAATAGAAGGCAGCTTTCGTAGGCGTTGCGGCTGTTGCAAAAGCCGGTGGCAAGCTGTGGGGAAGATGAAGAGAAAACACTCGACGATCGCGGTAATAAAAAGAAGAACACTGGACTTTTTCGGGTTATGGCGCGGACCGGCCGGGCGTTGTATTTCCAAGTAAAGTACAGAGAGAACTAACTTAAGCCTAGTTGACCGATGCGCTTCAAAGCGCAGCGGAGAGATTTTTGGGAGCGGGTGCGGGAGAGCCTGGAATCGCAAGCGTCCAGTGCGGGAGAGTGGGAGAGCCTGGAATCGCGAGCATTCAGTGCGGGCGAGTAGGCATTCGCAACGGGGGAAGAGCGGGCAATTTAAGAGAGGGGAAAAGCGGCGTAAACAATATACATGAGTCTATTTCACGCATTGAAGTCAATGCGTACAGTTTAATTGTTCTATGCTTCAAGTTGTTGTTTTTGTGAATCCAACTATCAGTCACTTTTGACTGTCAACGACATCAGACGTATTTTTGTATCGCTCCGCCGAATGATTATAAAATATAGAGAAAATAACCGAACTTAATTCGCGAAAAGAAGCTCTGGGTAGGCATGGGTACAAGTGCTCGTGTTGCCCATGAAAATTTTAAGATTAGTGTGATAAATTACTAATATAAACTACAAATTATAAATTAAAAGCCATCGTGTTGCTACTTCATTAAAATCCATAGAAATTTATCGCCATTCACCCTTTAACTTATCAGCCCGCTTTCGATATTTAGGCCTTATCACGAGATCGCGTCGCCCATCACCGAGTTTCAGTTTGTGTAAAGAAGACGGCGCGACAACACAATTTAATAAATTTATCTTCATTTTCTCTACAAAACTTGCGATTAGACTTTATAATTTGCTCTAAAATAAACTAAAAGCATTTGTTAATGAATATTCTATTTGGTGTTGTCTTTTGCCACACGGAGTGGCAACATCTTTATTAAATTTGTAATAGTAGACCGTCAAAGTGCGCAGTTAGAATTGCGAAGTATTGGCAAATCTGGTGAAATTCAGTAATTGTATAGATGAATTTGCGCAGCAAGAAAAAATTGGGATTTGATTCGAGCGAAATGGCTAGTACTTCTACACCGACGCCAAAAAGTCGAGATCAATCAGAGGACGAGATGGATTCCGACAAGGATCAGACAATCCTGGATCTTAAAGAAAAGGTTCCGGAAAATGACATGTTTCGGAATATGATGGATATGATGAAAAGCATAAAAGATGCTCAAACAGAATTAACTGCACGAGTTAATAGCCTAAGTGATGGTCAGGCAAATCAAGTTATTCTTATGGAGAACCGATTGATGACGATGTGCAAAAGTGAAATCAGATCGGCTTGTGAAATTATGGAAGAAAATACAAAGCGTACATTAGCTCGTGTAGACGCGCACAGTTATGGCGCTACTGGAAGCGCACTTGTTTCTGGATCAGTTGGTGATCCTGCCAGTTGTGGCGCTCATGGAGGCGCTAATACTCATGGCGCTACTGGAAGCGCACTTGTTTCTGGATCAGTTGGTGATCCTGCCAGTTGTGGCACTCATGGAGGCGCACAAAATCTTGGCCCCATTGGAGGCGCAGACAATCTTGGCGCTCATGGAGACGCCTGTACTCATGGCTCTCGTGGAAGCGCACTAAATCCTGGCGCTACTGGCGGCGCAAACAATATTGGCGCTCATGGAGGCGCTTATACTCGTGGCGCTACTGGAGGCGCACTTGTTCCTGGATCATTTGGAGATCCTCACAATCTTGGAGCTCATGGAGGCGCTAATACTCATGGCGCTACTGGAAGCGCACTTGTTTCTGGATCAGTTGGTGATCCTGCCAGTTGTGGCGCTCATGGAGGCGCTAATACTCATGGCGCTACTGGAAGCGCACTTGTTTCTGGATCAGTTGGTGATCCTGCCAGTTGTGGCGCTCATGGAGGCGCACAAAATCTTGGCCCCATTGGAGGCGCAGACAATCTTGGCGCTCATGGAGACGCCTGTACTCATGGCTCTCGTGGAAGCGCACTAAATCCTGGCGCTACTGGCGGCGCAAACAATATTGGCGCTCATGGAGGCGCTTATACTCGTGGCGCTACTGGAGGCGCACTTGTTCCTGGATCATTTGGAGATCCTCACAATCTTGGCGCTCATGGAGGCGCTAATACTCATGGCGCTACTGGAAGCGCACTTGTTTCTGGATCAGTTGGTGATCCTGCCAGTTGTGGCGCTCATGGAGGCGCACAAAATCTTGGCCCCATTGGATGTGCAAACAATCTTGGCGCTCTTGGCAGCGCACACTATCTTGGCGCTCATGGAGACGCCTGTACTCATGGCTCTCGTGGAAGCGCACTAAATCCTGGCGCTACTGGCGGCGCAAACTATCTTGGCGCTATT
>JBAMCF010000754.1:0-11408 GCA_037075285.1 Drosophila lutescens | reverse complement strand
TGTTTCCGTCGACTTTTAAGATGCCTAAGGAAATCTATAAACAAAAGTTTCGGGAATCGTGGCTAAATCAAGCAGAGTTTAAGAATTGGATGTGTCGAGAGTCTTTAACTCCACAAAGGCATACTGCAAATATTGCAAATGCGGTATAAATTCCAAAATTGATCATATTCGTGCGCACATGATTACCAAAAAACATGTGCAAAACGCTTTACCTTTTGCTGGGCATTTAACTGATATATGCCAATATCATTTTGGAGCAGCCCATATTCTATTGCGCTGCACAAAATGCACAAATATCATAAAAAACGTTCTGGCACCTCATTTCCAAGAAGATTTGCGGGACGACATTGGAAATTCCAAATATAGTTTGTTGATTGATGAATCTACTGATATTAGCATAACAAAACTTCTCGGTAAGTCGAAAGCTATTTCTTCTTGGATTTTTATACCCGTTACTCGTAGAGTAAAAGGGTATATTGTATTCGTGCAAAAGTATGTAACAGGTAGAAGGAAGCTTTGCCGACCCTATAAAGTATATATATTCTTGATCAGGATCACTAGCCGAGTCGATCTAGCCATGTCTGTCTGTCCGTCTGTCTGTCCGTCTGTCTGTCCGTCTGTCTGTCCGTCTGTCTGTCTGTCCGTCTGTATGAACGCTGAGATCTTGGAAACTATAAAAGCTAGAAGATTGGCGTTTTGCATGCAGATTCTAGGAGTTCCTACGCAGCGCAAGTTTGTTTCAAAAAGGTGCCACGCCCCCTCTAACGCCCACAATCGCTTATATACGATTTTAAAAATTTCAATATTTCGGAAAAGTAAAAATGCAGTTTTATTGTGTTTATCAATACCTATCGAAATGTTGAAGAAATTTTTCAAATCGGACCATTCGTTAAAAAGTTATGCGTGTTCAAAGTTTCTATCTCCATCTCCCTCGCACTCCCTTTACCTGAGTAACGGGTATCTGATTGTCGGGGCACCCGACTAAAGCGTTCTCTCTTGTTTTTAATATGTTTTACTTTTTAGGTGTTGCTATAATTTATTATAGTGTTGAGCACAAAAAGATTGTGTCAACATTCTTAACATTAATTTCAATTGAAAGTGGAACTGCTTCATTATCACCGAATGTCTGCGTTCGGAAAAGAATTCTCCAACAATGGGATGAGTTAAAAACACATTTTAACCAAGCTGCTTGGAATGAAAAATGTCATGCCGAAATTTTACGAGATTTATACAACAATGACGAAAATTTAGCATATCTGTTGTTCCTTAGGCCTATTTTGGAAGACATGCAGAGGATAAATAAAGGTTTTCAAAGCCGCGACTCTAACCCGACAAAACTTTTGAGGGATCTCATTTTTGGAATCAATACCTTAAAACAAAAAGTTATAGCTCCAGATGTCGATGTCGACATTTTTATACCCTTGCAGAGGGTATTATGATTTCAGTCAGAAGTTTGCAACGCAGTGAAGGAGACGTTTCCGACCCCATAAAGACTATATATTCTTGATAAGCACCACTAGACGAGTCGATCTAGCCATGTTCGTCTGTCCGTCCGTCTGTCCGTCTGTCCGTCTGTCCGTCTGTCTGTCTGTCCGTCTGTCCGTCTGTCCGTCTGTCTGTTTCTACGCAAACTAGTCTCTCAGTTTTTAAGCTATCGGGATGAAACTTTCCCAAAAGTCTTCTTACTATTGCAGGTAGTATATAAGTCGGAACCGACCGGATCGGACAACTATATCCTATAGCTCCCATAGGAAGGATCGGAAAAAAAACGTCAAAAAAATTCTAGCTTCGGTGTTTTTTGAAGTATTACCTTCCAATCTTGGGAATATTAATTTTTTTATATATTTCTGAATTTCGAATTAAATATTTAAAAAATCGGATCGCTATAACATTTAACTGCCATAGGAACGGTCGAAAAATTAAATGGAAATAATAAGAAAAAAATTATATCTTTGTTGATTTTTATTACACTCTTTTCTACTCTGGGATATGACTATTTTTAAATATTTCCGAATTTCGATTTTAATTTTAAAAAGATCGAACTACTAGATCATTTAGCTGCCATAGAAACGATCGAAAAACAAGAGAGAACGCTATAGTCGGGTGCCCCGACAAACAGATACCCGTTACTCAGGTAAAGGGTGTGCGAGGGAGATGGAGATAGAAACTTTGAACACGAATAACTTTTTAACGAATGGTCCGATTTGAAAAATTTCTTCTACATTTCGATAGGTATTGATAAACACAATAAAACTGCATTTTTACTTTTCCGAAATATTTAAATTTTTAAAATCGTATATAAGCGATTGTGGGCGTTAGAGGGGGCGTGGCACCTTTATGAAACAAACTTGCGCTGCGTAGGAACTCCTAGAATCTGCAGGCAAAATGCCAATCTTCTAGCTTTTATAGTTTCCGAGATCTCAGCGTTCATACAGACAGACAGACAGACGGACAGACAGACGGACAGACAGACGGACAGACAGACGGACAGACAGACGGACAGACAGACGGACAGACAGACGGACAGACAGACGGACAGACGGACAGACGGACATGGCTAGATCGCCTCGGCTAGTGATCCTGATCAAGAATATATATACTTTATGGGGTCGGAAACGCTTCCTTCTAGCTGTTACATACTTTTGCACGAATACAATATACCCTTTTACTCTACGAGTAACGGGTATAATTAATGTGAAATAATAGGAAATTTAACATTTTTGCGATTTGTAAATTAATAGAATGATCTGCAAGGGTATAAAAGCTTCGGCTTGCCGAAGCTAGCTTCCTTTCTTGTTAAAGATGATTTCCCCCGCTTTGTAAACCGGAACCTATACTTAGGCTACGAGTTCGAATCAAAAGTTCAAGAACTTAAGGATTCGAAATATCGCATTCGTACCAAATGCATTGACTTTGTTATAAGCCTTATACATCAACTCATTCAAAGGTAAAATTGTATTTTTACATAATTAGTTTCACTCATTTTGTTTTTCACATTAGATTGCCGGAAAATTTTGAAATTTTGCAAAATATAGAATTTTTTTCTGTGGAAAACGTATTAAAAGCGCACAAGCCTTGCATTTCCAGTATTCTTGAACTATTACAAGTTGAAAGCAGTCAAATTGATCAAATTTTATTACAATATAATAATATCAACATGTTAAATTTAAACTATTATAAATGTAACTTTATGACCTTTTATCGTTGTAATCCATCTCTGTTTTCTTATTCTATTGGAAATAACGCCCTTGAACGAATTTTTTCAGTTCAGGATCTTGGTGTTTTATTTGATCATAAACTTAGTTTTAAAGACCATATATCTACTATATCTAATAAAGCCAGAAGTCTTCTTGCATTTATGAAACGTTGGTCAAGGGAGTTCGATGATCCTTACACAACAAAGCTTTTGTATGTTTCTCTTGTTCGTCCGTCTATGGAATATTGCTCTTGTATATGGTCTCCTCAAATTAGCTGCTACCAAAATATGTTAGAGTCTGTCCAAAAACAATTCCTTCTTTTTGCTCTGAGGGGATTAAACTGGGACCCAGGTAGTCCATTGCCCTCTTATCTTGCGAGGTTGCGCCTGCTCGACTTACCAACCCTCTACCATCGTAGAAAGTGTCATGGAGTTATGTTCTTACACAAACTTATTAATGGTGATGTCGACTCCCCTTTCCTTCTTAGTTCACTTAACTGGAATGTACCCTGTAGAACAGTTCGCCGTTTTCGTCCGTTGGCCCTGCCAATATGTAGATCTAATTATGCCCTGCATGATCCTTTTCGTGTTCTGTGTGACGACTATAATTCACTGTGCCACGTCTTACTGTTTGATACCCCTAATGCTACTAATTATAATAAACTTATGTATTTTCTGTCTTTAAAAATTTTTTTTGTAAATTCTTTGTGAGCATGTATTTTAAACTGTCTATTGTTTAGTTTAGTTTAGTTTATTTATTAATATTCTTAGATCGTATTTTTTCCATGTCCGCGATTCCGCTTACTTGCCCAAAACGGTTTAGGGCTCCGCGCGTAACAAGCTTTGCTTGGTGTCGTAAGGGCCACTTGTTTGTTCATTCATCAACGTCTAAATATTACAAAAAATATTACAACCTCATAAAGTGGGAGCATATTCAGAATACCGTTCAATTCTGGGCTGAGGTATTGAATTACAAGGATGCAGCAGGAAACGACCAATTTTTTGAGTTGGCAAACATTGCTATTAATTTGTTGACACTGCCGTGGTCTAATGCTGAGGTGGAGAGAGTTTTCAGTCAGGTATCTCTGGTAAAGACCAAGCTGCGAAATTCAATGCAAACGGAAACTCTTAACGCATTTCTGTTAATAAGGTAAAATTGTAATTATCTTTAACCACATTTATTATAATTATTTTGTGTTAAAAGATTTGGCCTACGACGACACGGATCATGCTGCCACAATTACAATATACCTGATAAGTACATTAAAATGATTGGTACCAAAGCTGCATACTCCGAAGAGGCAACCGAGGATGATGAAATAATTGATTCTGCCATTAAACTTATCTAATTTCTGTGCTATAAATTAATAATTTCAATACTTTAACATAGTAAAACATAAAATTTTGTAATGATTAATTTTTGTCCGTTTTTTTGTCCTTTTTTAATTTTTTTTGTCCGTTTTTTTCCCTTTTTTTTGGCTGATCTGTCCTGTTTTTAATGCTGAGTGATGGCAGCACTGCTGGCGACTGCGTTCCGCTTGCCGACTACCACCGTCGGCGACGAGCGGATTTGTACGGCGACGATTCGGTCGAAGCGCGACGACGGCTTCAAGCTGGAGGTGGTCCTGAAGGTGGAGCCGAACGTCCGCATCCGCACCCCCATTCGAGAGCTCGCTGACACCGTGGTCAGCAAATACGGCGACCTCCCGTTGGCCGACGAGCGCTTCTACTTGCCGGCAACCATATCGGTCGTCCTGGGTGCGGATGTCTACGCCAAGGTCATCCGACCTGGCTTCCACTTGGTCGACGAGGGACTCCCAGTGGCCCAGAGGACGGCTTTCGGGTGGATCCTGTCCGGTGCCTGCAACCAGTCCTAGACGACACGCGTGGCTTCGTTGCAACGCTAGCGATTGCAAGGGGGGCGGAATGTTTACGCCGCTCTCCCCTCTCTTAATTTGCCCGCTCTTCCCTCGTCTGCGAATGCCTACTCGCCCGCACTAGATGCTCGCGATTCCAGGCTCTCCCGCACTGGACGCTCTCTTCCAGGCTCTCCCGCTTTCCCAATCCCGGGATCTCTCCACAGCGCTCTGAAGCACAGCGCTCATTAGTTTTAAGTTTAGTTCTCATTGTCAAACTACTTGAAATACATCGCCCGGCCGGTCCGCGCTATTTAAGAAAGTCCAGTGTGTTCTCATTTCTCTCGCGCTTCGCGATCGTCGAGTGTTTTCAATTCTCTCCCCCACAGCTTGCCACCGGCTACCTTGCAACAGCCGCAACGCCGACGAAGCTGCCTTCAACTAGAAGAAACGATTTGCGAAGCCCCCCACGTTCACATTAAGAACGATAACTGTTCGTCTAACATTATTTAAAGTATAACAACGAAAGACTGCTTTGTTTTTTATTGTTTTATTAAATTATGCATAAAGTAATGGAGGTCCCATGACGAAACTTTCAGGGGCCAACACAAATTATGTATTGTACATTATACTATTTTTTTAGAAAGATTAAAAATGCCGATTTGCAGAAAACCGCGACTGAAATATTTTTTTTTAAGTTTGGACTATTCATTGCACTGGAACCATTGTGGGTGTTATTTTCATCTGAAAGCTTGTCAAATTTAATAATTTTGGAGTATTTTTATTTATTTTTTACCCCACGTAATATTAGGTTATAAATCAATTAAACAAAAAAAAAGCGTCGCCATATCTTCGCTTCTGTCAAATGGATTTTTTTTTTTACCTTTTTAAAAATTCTTTTTAAATGGTGTAATATGGTGATAAAAATGAGATATCGTTCTGAGACCATTAAGAAAATCTCGATACGTTTCACAAAGAATCACTCATATTTCTTTATAAAATCCAAAAAATCTTTTGAAATTATTTTCATTTAAAATGGAGAAGTTTTTAGCTGTTTCCAAAGAAAATAGTAAGTACAACTAAATTATTTAATCAGCATAATCTATTAATTTGGTTACGAGTAGACTCTCAAGAAAAAGGAAAACCGAGAGCTTCCGATGTTTGGAAGAGGTTCCAAAAAATCGACAAGACGACCGCAAAATGTCTTTTGTGCAACAAGCAATATAAGACCAGTAACAACACCTCAAACCTAAGAGATCATCTCAGAAGGAAGCATGCTTACTGCGAAGATCAGTCTTTGCTAGGAAATATTTACATATACCAGCAACCTCAACTGAATCTGAGCGAATGTTCAGCAAAGCGGGTTACATTGCTTCAGATCGAAGATCTGCGCTAAAGCCCAGAAATATTAACATGTTACTTTTTTTAAACAAGAACGAATGGGTCCTTAGTAATTAAAAATTGGACTTTTATGTATATTTAAATTTACATACAGACTGATTAAAAAAAAACAAACAACACTATTTAAGGCTTTTTTTTATTATTTACTTGGAATAGAATTGATTAAAACTTTTCTTCTAATGTCAAATAACGACTAGTCGATAATATCGAAACAGTCGACTGAAATGCTGTCAAACAATCGACTGACTACACTATCGATAGTTTTGCAGCTCTAGTGTGTGTACATAGCAGAGCGAATCATTGTTGGTTTTTGTTTTTTACAATTCCAAAGTTTGTCGATAACTCAACATTTGAAAACTAATAAATAGTTTGCTGATCAGGCTTTTGCATTTTAAAAACAGAAGCAATTTTAAGGAAAATTTCGACTGTAAAATTCAGCTTAATAGAATTTCTGTAAGGCTACCGATGTTTTAAAATTTAACGTTAACCTAAAAAAAGGCGCAAAAGAAAAGATTTGCGATATAATCGATTTTTTAACCGAGCATTT
Organism: Drosophila lutescens; assembly: GCA_037075285.1. Lineage (NCBI taxonomy): Eukaryota > Metazoa > Arthropoda > Insecta > Diptera > Drosophilidae > Drosophila > Drosophila lutescens. The sequence goes on along the minus strand of JBAMCF010000754.1, from coordinate 4,408 downwards.
TAATAAACAGTGGTATTTTCGTTTTTCCCCTTGCGCGGTCACACTTACAATGCGACACACAGACATTTACGACTTAATGGAAAGTGCGTCAGCAGCAAATCGGCAAAGCAAAATTGGAAAATATTGGGGACTTGGTTAAGGAGGCTGAATTTAAAAAAATGAAAATTCAGTTAGTTGCGGGTATGCCATAAGATTATGAACATAACATTTTAAAACCATTTTAACAACATTTATAACAGAGAAATGGCAAAACAAAGAATTTAAAAAAAAACAAATCGATTTTTGGGGCACTTTGGGGTCGTGTTTTGTTTTAATTTTTACGTCACACTCTGCGCCTAATTATTTCCGAATTAATTCGATTTTTCTAGATTTTTAGGTCAATCCGTTCTGGGTGGTAGCAAACTGACCAATTTTTTGATAAAGACAAATATTGATTTAGAGATAGGGAAGACAGGTGGGCGGGGAAGCCGTGAATCAAATTGTTTAAACATTTGCACTTGTTTAAACAATATGAGGTGTAATAAAGAGCAAGAGAATCAATTGGTTTGAATATTAATGTTCTTTTAATATTATCAATGCGATTTGAATTTTAGTTCACAAAAATCGGTTAAATCTGTTGTGGAAATGTAAATGAAATATTCTGTTAGCAAAAGGATATCAGTATTATATTGAATTTGAATTTGAGCGAATCTCAATTCCTTAGTCAGCTGCAATGCACACACATAAACGTACACACGCATATATGTATCTAATGGCTGTGTGTGTTAAATTCGCATTTTTTGGATATATATATTTTGTGCATGTGTGTGTACATAGTAAAGTAGTTCCATAGCTGGGATGAAAACTCGGTCACTCCAGGGTCTCTTTACAGAAAATATTTCTATCTTTAAGACAGACAGGATAACGGACGAAGACTATGTCGGGTCATAGGGTGGTGGAGAGAGGGGAAGGTGAAGGTCCGTGCAGGCAGGAGCCGACCCCGTCAGCCGTGGGTCGGTTTCCAGCCCCAAAGACGAAACTGCGGGAAGTCCGAAACTGCGCGGAAGGTAAAGGTCCGTGCAGGCAGGAGCCGACCCCGTCAGCCGTGGGTCGGTTTCCAGCCCCAAAGACAAAACTGCGGGAAGTCCGATATCGAATTCCCAAAGATTGGAGAAAACAGGCCCCGTCACCCGGTAGCGCGTTTTCCAATCTCCGCGGGGGAAACCTTCCGGAGAGGGGAGGCCGGCACCGTCAACCGTGGGCCAGTTTCCGCGATCACTGCCCGGGTTGCCGGAGGAAAGAGGGGCCCCGTCATCCGCGAGCCCTCCTCGCCCTTTTGACCCGGTAGCGTGGGGCACTATTCCCGAACACTCCCAAACTCTCACTAGCACGTTGTTGTTCTTTTACGTTGTCACACTTTATTTCTTACATTATCCCTAGCCTATCCGCCACACATGTTCTCCCACTTTTGGGATTTAGGGCCCTCGGCCAGCTTACCCACTCTATTCCTCCTGCATCCTCTGGGCAGCGGCGGCGATAAATAAGTCCATGTACTCCAAGTTTATTTTTGCTTCCCACGAACAAAGACGTCCGGCTCCTTTTCCGGCTCTCGAGCGACTGTCGATCCGCAAATCGTCAAGCTTCGGCTGCAGTCCTCTGCTGACGATCGTGTCGGCTGCTGCGCTGTCGTCGTTCCGGGCAGAGGACCCCCTTCGTGTTGAGCTTCGGCTGCGTTTTCAGCTTCGCCTGCGCTTTCAGCGTCGCGTGCGTTTTCAGCTGCGGCTGCGTTTCATCTGCGGCTGCGTTTCATCTGCGGCTGCGTTTCAGCTTCGGCTGCTGCTCTATCTCTCCCGCGCGATGTGCGTGTGGTTTTTCCCTATGTGTTAGTGCCCTCCGTGGGTCTTTGGTTTGTCTCTTATTCTATTCTTACTTACTTATCTCTACCTATCTATACTTAATTCTATAAAAATGTGGGGCTTTCCTCACACTCCATCCCTTCTTCGGGGATGAGGAAGGATAAAGACCCGTTGCCCCTGTCGCGAGGTCTGTACTCGGTATCGGATGTTCCCCACCTCTTCCAAGAATCGGAGGTTCCTGCCTGCAGCGTGGCGGATTCGCTGTTGGACGCTTTCCAGGAGTGCGGCTAGCATCCATCCATCCGGAGTCGTCCATCCCGGAGGGGCACGGACCATCAACTCGGGGTCGTCCTCGAGTTCCTTTTCCGGGAGTGCTTCTTCGTCGGTGCTGGCTACCTCCGCTGGCCATGGGGCGTGTCGTCGTCGCTGCGGGCCGTGGTTTAAGATCCCTGGGCGGTTGGCGGCAGTATCGGGCTCTGACCCAGCGTGTTCACGGCGGAAACGCCAGCGCCATTCGTCGGTGGCGGGTAGCGGACGTACCTTTTGAACTGGCCTCGGGGTGGACTGGACTGGCTTCGGAGTGACCACGACCCGTCCGGCGGTGGCCATAATGACTTCGCTTGGTGGGGTTGTGCGTGTCGGGGAATCCGAGAGTAGGGTCTCCATCATGGTCCTGGCGGCCGCGCGCCTCTGAGCGGCGGCTGAAGTGGTGGGTCCTTCTGGGGATTGGAGGAGTTGCTGCACCATGCGTTCGTAGGCGCTATGGCCATGTGCTCCCCTTGCGCTCTCGTCGGGGTGGGCGCTGTCGGCTGGCCGCGAACTGAGGGGTGTACTCGAGACCCTGGGTGCCTCGTCCGTGCTCCTTGTAGCGCAGTCGGATGAGGCGACGTCTGAGCGGTCGGCCAGATCAGGCGGCATCGATGCGTCGGTCCCGGTGTTTCCGACGACCATAAGGTTGTTTTCGTTGCCCGTCCTTGATGCGGATGCAGCAGCCGTGGATGCGCTCGTTGGGTCGGACTGGGTAACGGCGTTGGTTTCGGGGACGGTGCCGTGTCTCCGAGGATCGTCGCGCGTGGGTGGATCGTCGGCCATGATGGCGACTGCGCTCTCGGTCCGATGTTGGGCGCGGCATTGTTCGAACTTTCTTCCTCTTGGTCTCTTGATACTTGCTGGACTTGATAAGTGGATCTTGATAATTGGATCTTGAGCTGTGGGAAATGTAATACGTGAGTATTTTTCTGGACGTTTATCGGGCGGAGAGCGGCTCCCAGCCCCGTCTCCTGTTTCCCTCGGTCGTTCGAGGGTTATTCTTGGTGAGTGCTGGGTTTCCGGTGACTGTGCCCGGGACGAGGAGAGCCGACCGTGTGGGTTTCTTCCCCAATGGGGTGTGGGGACGTTGGACGAGCGGGCTCGTCATCAAGTGGCCCCTAAGACACCCTGGTCTCCTCGGCCGGGGCACGACTGTGGTGGTCATCCTGGCCGTCTCTGATTCGTTCTGAGTCGTGGTCTCTGTCGTGGTCGTCGTCGTCGCCCTCCTGGTGATATGGCTTCAGGTTGTTTAAACTGGCGGTGCGGCGGCGCCGGCTTCCCGGGATCTGTAAGAGGACGATGTTCGGGGACGGGAATTTTATGACTTGGTACGGTCCCTCGTATTTCGCGGCCAATTTGGCGGCAAAACCCTCAGCGGCGTTTGACAGGGCGTGGCGGCGTACTAGTACCAGCGATCCTAGTGGTGGCTTCCGTCGTCGCAGATTATAGTGTCTGCCCTGCTCTGCTGTGGCACGTTCCGCGTGGGATCTGCGCAGTTCCTCTCCCCGGCGTAACTTCGGAATCCAGAGCGTTAGGGATTTGCAAAACGCCTGAAATGTTCGGTTCGTGAATTGTGTTCCGTTATCACAGACGAAAGTCCTCGGGATCCCGAAGCGGCTGAGGAACCGTTCTCGGAACGCTCGCTCGAGGTAAGGGACTGTAGCTCGGCGAAGGGGAACCAGTTCTACCCACTTGCTAAACGAGTCGAGAAACACGAGGAGTACAGTGTTCCCTAGCTTGGAGCGTGGTAAAGGTCCGACAAAGTCGGCGCACAATACGTGGAACGGTTCGTCCTGACTTACTTTGAATCGCTGAAAACTAGGACATCTCCGAACGTACCGAGCCACTTCCCGGAACAATCCCGGCCAGTAGTACTGCTGAGCCACCCGTGTGCTTGTCTTGCGAACTCCTAGGTGTCCCGCGGTGGGGTGATCGTGGCATTTCTTCAGCACTCTCCGACGGTATTGCGTTTCCACGCATAGTTTCCAGGGCGTGTATTCCTCCTCTTCCGGGCGTAGGCCAATGCGGCAATAGAGTTGTCCGTTCTCCTCTCGAAATTTCGGGAATTTGGCGGGCTCCTGCTGTACTCGTCGTAGCATTTTGTTTATCCACTTGCACTTGTGGACTTGTACCTGTGCTTGCTGAACCGTAACCAGAGGTTGGCGCGACAGGGCATCGGCGACCAGGTTCTGGGTTCCACGGCGGTAGTTGATATAGTACTGAAACTGTTGCAGCTCCAATGCCCACCGAGCGATCCTGCCCGA